>RPOG01000357.1:5083-291471 GCA_008086565.1 Thalassoma bifasciatum | reverse complement strand
TTAAATCTATGACATATTACGGGATTTACAATTCAAAGTGACTTGTTATTCTCGACCTGAACGATGGTTCACGGGTGGAAATTTGCAGACGCTCCCTGGCCGGCACTGTGCGCGGAGCCGCCTATTGTTCTAGCCGCGAGCCCTGGCCTTGGTGCTGAAACGATGCCTCCTGACGTGAAGCTGAGGCGCGCCCCCGATGACGTGCACGCAGTCACGACTACTACAGCTGTTCACGCCCGATCCCGAAATCACGCTCACACCCACACAGAGTAAAATGTGTGACAGAGTCAGAAGGAGAGATAGCTCGGGGTTGGAGTTGGCCTACTTTACTGCCTGTACTTTGGAAAGCCGGCCGACATTGGGCAACTTCACTGGGATATGGAGCGACAGACTCCAGTTTGTTAATGCAAAGCGAACCAACGGCCAAATGACACCATTTCTGTATTTTTTGTGTGTATTTGCACGCGCCAAATGAGGGGTTGAGTGAAAAGAGTGTCACTGGGTTCATGGTAATTTACTCCGAAAGGTCACCATCTGCCTGCCTTGCCTCGTGCCCTCTGTGAACCAGCATCCCCCGCAACATTCATTCACCATATACACCCACCGACACGCACAAACACGTACATATACGCACGCGCACGCACGAATACCAAAACACGGGCCTCCTTATCGTAGAGGAGGCATGCAAAGCCTGCTGCGGCCCAAGGGTGTGAACGGTGTGCAGGAAAGCAGAGGACATCACGCTATCGGAGCTGTTAAGCCTCCCTACACGCCAAGAAAGGCAAGACAACGAAGCACGCGAATCTGAGGGAGACAAACTTTCTCTGTGTCCTACTCTGATTTGGTGTTCTTGTTTGTTCTCAAAGATGACTAATCCCTTAGTTTCATATACCTGCAAGCCAAAGAGTGGCCTATATTTCTATAGAATTTGCAAACAAATCAAAAGAGAAAGGTTTTATAAAGTGTGCATTGCATTGGTCAACCTCACTTCTCTGAGCAAGCATGAAATTCTTCCTTAGGTTGAAATATATTCAAAAACAAAATGCACTTTATGGAAATGTCAAATATAACCTTGTCTTTATAGGGCCTTGTGTTACACTGTAGGTATTGTCAAGATCCAAAAATTATAGCTAGGCCCACTGGTTTCCAGGTCTCAAAAACCTGGACAGGGTTTACATACCGGCACTGGCACTTATATGTGGATTTAAGTTAACTTTAGTAATTTATATTTGAATTATCAGAAGGTAAATGTAGACTGTTTCAAACTTATCAAAGTTCATGCAAAAACAATGGCAGCAAAATCGGTTGTAGTTCATGTTCTTTGTCAGGTTGTAAGGTAGGTAATTCAGGTGCACAATACTCTATTCTGAGACTGATTCTGTTTCTTATTTGTGCTTCTATTTTGTTCCACTTGTGCCAGATACCCACTTATTACTACATGTCTTCGTTGTTCAAACCTGTTTTTGGAGTACTGCCTGTATGTAAGTGCTAAAAAGCCACATTCAGTTAAAGAAAGTATCCTGAATCCCATTGATTTATTCTTGTTCCCCATTGTCTTATTTGTGAATGTTGTGAACATGCTTGTACATTCCTAAATGATGGCTATAAACAGTGAATTACAACAAATAAGTAAATGGCCATCAATTCATATTGTGTTGTAAAAAATAAACAAATTCCTTCACTATTCTTAGCATTACCAAGCCAAGTTCAAAATGAAAACTACATCTAATCTTAAGGAAAAATGAAACAAGCAACCAGGCACAACCCAGACTGGGAACCAGAAAGAGAAATTTACCCCACAGACTACTATTCCTGAAGAAAGCACAAATGACACTCAACAGCACCATCCTATGGGAAAAAGTGGTACCATCATCGCCTGTTGTGGGACAAAGAACACGGGACACATTCTTTCGGTTTCAGCTTTATTTAAAATGAAGCTTTGAGATAATAGTTTTTCCACACTGTTTCTTTTTCTGTTTTTGTTGTTTTAAGCACAATAAAAAATGTCTGTGTACTGGTAATAATCTCATAAACTCTGGTGGTAACAAAGAAAATCTGCTACAGCTCCTTAAAACAGAAAATAAATTACATGTTCTTAAGATAATAGATAAATTACTATCTTTTTTGTTTTATATAAAAAGTACTTTAACTACGAGGGATTAGAGACAGGAATGAAACACTCACAACCAAAGCACACAACCAGAAAAACTCAGCCAAAATAAACACACAAACACACTCTGACATTCACTAAACTTGAACATACAGATAAATCAGACACACATACACTCCAAACTCAGTACAATAGGGTCACTGACTATCTTGTCAAATGGGAAATACAATATGAGTATGACAGTTTGATGTGAATATATGCAGTCTACAACAACACTTCTGATAACTCTACTCAGTTATAAAACATAAGCGCCTACTGTGTTAAAAGAAATATAGACATTAAAACATATCTGACAAATATACAGATCCTGCCCCTTTGGGAAGGTGGGGAGTATTGTGTGTGTTCCTTCTTAAGAAGCGTGAAAAAAAGTAAAATCAGCTGTAAAAAAAAAAAAGAAAAAAAAAAAAGGGAGATAAGGCATAAAAAGTACTTACACACGTACAGAAGTTGCCATATCAGAATGTGGAATATTTACTTCCAGATCAAAGCAGAAAGATCATATTGGATCTGTATGACCTGCTCCATAAAAAAGCTACTGTAAGAGCTTTTTTTCAGTTTAATTAAGGCTTCACCTACACTCAAAGGACAGATACATCATCCCCGTCCAAAAAGAAAATGACGGAAAGACATAAAATATGTATTTTGAGATGAGGTGGATAAACAGGGAGGACATGAAATTCTTCTTTAGATACGTAAATAGGGTTGTAACAGTGCTGTGATTTCTGAAATACAAAATCAGGTCAGCCAGGAGTGAATCACTTTCACAAATATGTGCATCACCAAATTCATGTTTAAGGGTACATTCACTCAGTTCTTTTCTGATATCAAGACAATGCATGACAAATTAAAAATCAGCCATGTAGCTTATACAGCTCTGGAGCAGCACTAGTTTAAAAAATAAGAAAAAACACTTAAAGGCCACACTCTTGCGCTGGAGTTTGTACTGCTCCACTGATGTGACAAGCAAGCACAGTGGTTGCTTACACTCAAAAAAGAGCTGTTTGTAATGTGTTACCATAAAACGGGACAGAACAACATGTTGATCATGTACGTTTTCTAAAAATCATATCAAGTATTCAGTTTAATAAAGCTGGCCTCAGCAGCTCTCCTTCGAAGGCGTTCAGATGGGTTTACTAACATGACAACATTAAAGGAGTGTACAGAGTCTATGTTTCTTAAAATCCATGTCTGGTAAGCTTTCTGTGTGGGAAGAATCTCACCTCTTACTGCTCTGATATATTTGGTCACATACTGCCATGATTACCCCACACCTTTGGTTCATTTATCCCAGCACTGAAGTGAACAACAAGAGAACGCTTCATGACGTTTTTTTGGCAGACAGAAAAAGAAAAGCAGTTCATAAATTAAATTGTTCTGGCATAGTTGTAGGGTAGCCACTTCAGAGTTTGATTAAAACACTTAAGGTCTATTCCAGTATAACTTGAGCCCGTGTCACCACACACTTTATCCAAAGTACATGCTAATTATTTGTTTAGCATAGTTTTTCATTATTAGTGGTATGAATGTCTGGATACGCCTGATTTGAGTCCTTGTAGATGATAGGATATTAAGAAAAAAGCTAATTTTGCTGCTGAAACACAGCTGTGTCCTAAGTGAGCACCTTCTATTACAATCTCTTAGCCAAAGATGTGAAATGACCGCAGATGCATCACTCAGCCCTGCGTGACACATGTAAAGCTACTGCATAAAGTAAAAGAAGCAAGCTCAGTGGAGGTGGATCTAAAAGACAATACAAACAGCATAATGACAACTGGAAAAAGAAACCGCCTGATTTCACAGTGTTTTCCCTGAAGAATCGGGAGAAAATAGCACAACGTTAACTGTCGCAGGGATCAAGTCCACCAGGGGCTGTCCATTTCTTTCAGAACCCATGAGCCCTTTTAACCTAATCCCTGCCTCTTGCTCACTTTTGTCTTTGATTGGTTGGTCAGTGCCTCTTGGTGCGCTGGGCACTCTGGGTACAGGAAGCACAACAGGCAGTTTTGTAGTAGGAGTAGACACACAGCCTCGCCTGAACCACTGTCACACAGTTATGACGTTTATCCCTGCAGTTTTCATCTGTGAGAAGAAAGGAGGAGAATTAGGTACAGAAACAAAACAATGCAAAAACAAATGAATATACAGTCACATGGTCTTATATACTAACCTGCAACCTGTGGGCTGCAGGGTATTGTGTTGCAAGCCTGCTCCTGGTCAGGTTTTGTGCTGGGATCACATTCGGGACTGTGCTTTTTGTCCACTGTCAGACATCGTACCTCCCTCATTTGTAAGCCTCTTCCACAAGACCGGGAGCACTGAAAGGCAGAGAGGATGTTGATAATAAGATTTTGAACAAGAGTTCACTCGTGGTTGTCATGTCAAAAAAATGTCTTACTGCGCTCCACTCTGTTGTGAACCACTGCGGCTGACACTCTCCCATCTCACACTGCTGCACCGCAGCAGGTTTGTCCAGATGAGCACAATCACCGGCTGGTACGATTGTCAAATCATTCCCCGTTTTCTGGACGCAAATGATATCTCGACGCTGAGTTCCGTTCCCACAGGGTACATTGCACTGTAATACCAACAAAGCGCTCTTTATCAGAAACACAACTGTGAATGACTTGTTTCTGCATTTTAGTATGGACTTTTGAACCTATGAATGTCTAGTGCTATATCAATTTAAAGCTTTTACAGGAAACAGAAAAGAAAACAAAATAAAGGTAAAAAAAAAAAACAAGATAACAGACAAAAATCTCTATAAAAACTTCCTGCACAAAAAAAACAAAAAAAATCAGAAACACATTCAATGGCTAAAACAATTTTTCTCATTCACCTCGAACACTCGATCTTACCTGTGTCCAGGGGCTGCTGTACCACATGGTCACGGACTCACAGGGGCCCCCATTGCAGGCCTTCATCTCTGCTGGTTTATCCCCTACACAATCCCCTCCTCCCTCACCCTCTCTCACCCCTCCGCGAGTCAGACACACCACCTCCCTCTTCTGCACCCCAGGGCCACACTGGGCTGAACACTAAGGGACAAAGTAGAAGATCATGTTGAGCATTAAGTGTTGCTGCCAGTGTGTTCTTGTCTTTGGTTCTTGTGTTTATGTGGTACTCACAGTGTTGGACCAGCCAGTAAAGTACCAGTTTGTTACACATGGGCCCATGTTGCACTCCTCGCTGCCCTGTGGACGAGCTCTGGTGCTGCACTCTTTGTCGTTCACCACGGCGCCTTGATCGCTGACACAGCTCACGCTCCTCGTCCTCCTTCCAACTCCACAGTCCACTGAGCACTGTGACAAATGGAGGAGAGAAGCAAAAGAATGATTATTAGCACATGAAAAAAGGCATGTAATGAATTCATATAATATAGCTTACACCCTGTCAAACTTGATGAGACAACTGGAGCTGATCAGTGACAGTCCACAAAGAAGACTGCTCCGGGATTATTAACAAGTCAATGCCTCTGTGCAAATTTTCTCACAATTTTAAAGAAATAATAAAAGACAATTAATAAAAGAAATGTAGGAACATGAAAAGAATGATTAGTAACAGACAAACAGGTGATTGCCAGTGCAAATAGTGATTTTTTTTAGCAGTGATAACTAACTTCTTTCTTTTTTAATACACTACCTGGCCAAAAAGAAAATGCTGCCAAAATAAAGGTCACACACTCAAGTATTTTGTTGGACCACCTTTAGCTTTGATTACAGCATGCATTCACCATTACATTGCTTCAATAAGCTTCAATAAGTAACCCCAGATCATAGCACTGCCCCCACAGGCTTGTACAGTAGGCACCAAGCATGATGGCTGCATCACTTCACCTGCCTCTCTCGTTACCCTGATGCGCCCATCACTCCGGAACAGAATAAATCTGGACTCATCAGACCACAGGACCTTTTATCAAGCCTCCAGAGAACAATTGTTATGCTCCCGGTTTCTATCGGTTTGCCTTACTGTTTAGTGTTTTTCTTAAAGCTACACAACTGTTCAATCCCAATCCTTTGAGTTCCCTTCACATTGTGTGTTTGTAAACCCTCTTACTTTCACTTTTAAACATACTCCTGAGTTCTACAATTGCTTGTCTTCAATTTGATTTGGCCAAACGTTTAAGTCATCACTGGCCATGATCATTCAGGATTTTTTTCGACCACATTTCTTCCTGAAAGACAATTCTTCCCCACCATCCTTCCAGTTTTTAGTGATGTGTTGGGCAGTTGTTAACCCAGTTTTAGTACTTTCTGTGTGTTTTTCTTTTTTTTGTTTGATGCATGTCAATGATTTGATTCTTCTTAAACAGACTAACATCTTGTCCACAACCACAGCTGTCATTTGCCATGGTTGTTGAAGAAATGATGAGTTACTCATTGCATCAGCCGGGGTTAAATAACTTGTTGCTAGCTGAAAGATAATCACCCAGTAATTATGATATAGGAGGCCTGTACCTATTGGCTTAGTTAAATCCAGGTGGTGATTTTTTTTTTTTGACCCAGCAGTGTATTGACTTGATAGAAAGAAACACCTTTTCAGTTTTCTGGGATGAAAGAAAAGGTTTTAGCAGTTAAAGTCTGACCTACTTAAAGGGTTCTTAAATTGTGAGAAACATTGTGTCATAGCTTTAAACATGTTAAACAAAAAAGAGCTGCATTCCCTAAAGCCCTTGTATCAATTGAAAGGCGACTCCACCCACTGTTTCTCTCTTTCTTTTACAGATTTTGTGAACATCATTTGGCCTCTTTTAAGCCTTCATATTTCAGAGTTTTTAACCTACCGTGCTCCAATCAGAGCTGACTTCCCAGTGGGAGCAGAGAGTGAGCTGACAAGCCTGCGTGGACTCTGGTGGGGTGAGGTTGGCACAGCGCTGTGGGTGGACCATAGTGGAGCGGTCTCCAAAGCTCTGCCTGCACTGGAGCTGCCGCTGCTGCACCCCGGGGCCACAGGACACACTGCACTCTGACCATGAGCTGGCCTCCCAGCTGAGAGAGATGGTGAACATGGGGAGACATGTTGAAGCTATATTTTGCCAGAAAATAAGAAATAACCACATGCATTTGGGTCTAATGCTCTTGTAACATCTCTGGCATTTCATCATCAGTCAGACTGATGTCAGCAAAACACAAAATATGCTTGAGACCCTGAAATTCTCACCATTCTAAAATGCTGGGTTTCTACATCAAACTCTAAATGTGTGCAACGTTTTGATTTCATTTTCTGTTACACAGGCAAAAGGTCCAGTTACATGAGGAGCAGCATGCAGTGACTTACAAGCTGCATAAAATGGATGTGCTCTTTGTTCAGGAGAACTGACATTTTTTTAATTGCACACAGATCTTTAAAACGTCCATATGATGTATTCTTACTTACAATGGTGGGCAGGGGTGTGAGTTGCACGGTTCCTCTTCAGGGACAGGTTTGGCTGCAGAGTCACATTTACTCTCTGGGACTTCCTCGTCATTATGACGATCTATACACAGAATTACTCTGTGCTGGTGACCTACAGGAAAAAAAGAGAGGGAAGAATAGATCCACAGAAACGTCAGCCCAATGCTCTTGTAGTTACCTCCTACAGCCAAAGGAGGGAGACATCACAACATCTAGAGTAGATGACTTGAATTTGTGTTTGTGTGAAGACATGTCAAATACATGAGGATCTACAAGGTTTATCTGATTCTGACCTTTGCCACAGGAAGCTGAACACTCAGTGAGTCCGCCTCTCCTCCACACAAATGGAGATTGAGTGTCAAGCGGCAGGTCAGTGCGAGGAGGGATCCTGGCGTTCCTGTTGGGTGCAGAGCCCCGTGGACGGGACCTCTCGGGTGTCCAGCGGTCAGATGAGTGAGAAGGGAAAGAAGGGAGTGAAACAGGAGTAGCAGGGTGTGGGTTGTCGACTGACACGGTGAGAGGACCTGTGATGGACGTAAGAAAAAACAGATGTACATCCAGATGAATTAGCAAAAGCAAGAGGGGGGAGATTGGGAAACAGTCAAAAAGAGGAAGAGAAAATGACAATAAAGAGGAAGGGAAGAGCTGGATGGTGAAATATCTAAAATAAGAGGAAAGTAGTGACTCAGAGGCTGATGATGTCATAATGAGGTCAGGGTCTCATGACAGTGAACATGTGGACCAGATAGCCTCCCTCCATCTAGGTCATACACAAACACACAAACACAATAATCCCTCCCACTTGGCCCACAACCACACCCATTCTGATCCATAAACACGTCAATCATTCTCCAAGGACATGGGCTGAAATGAGCTTTCACTAAGTAATTTGGAAAGAATGAATCTGAAGATCTTCTGCTTGATTTACAATTCATTTCCGACACTTATAGGATTTAACTATGTGCTCAACAGAATTGGTAAGGACCTAGTTTCTCTGCAACTGAAAAGAAAATGAATGGGACACAGTTGCTAATCAGAAGAAAAGAAATACAGAAGTGTGGTGAACCCACTTCGTAGGGGTGCCCTCCCTGATTCTCGCTCCCTCTGTCTTTCTCTGGGTGGCTCCCTCTCTCTCTCTGTCAGCCTCTCCCGCTCTCCTTCATTCTTCTCCACGGGGACATAAAACTCGTAGTCGATGCCCGGGTTCTCCTTGTGGAAAATGATCTGCAGAAGGCGAAAGAGCAAAGAGAACTAGAGCTGAGAAGGAGCCAGTGACTGGAAACACCCTCAAAGCTGCTTTGAGAACATCTCTCTTCTCTCACAGCGAGGTCAGAGGTCGGGGTGAGCTACAAAACTGGCACTGGCACAGGCAGATACCTCAGCTGGGTGTTTGCTTCTCACTTTGCTTCCCTCTTCTTTATATTAAACCTGCAGCTGGTATAACTAGACCTTTCACAGTCAAAGTCCTCTATACTGAATCAGCTGCTGTCATGTGACAATAACATTACGACTTCTGTAACATACAGGAAATGAGATTTGGTCAGCAGCTAAATCTTTTAATGTTTTGAATAATTAGATTCAGGGTGACCCTGACTATGAGATGGGAACGTCAATACAACAACCTCTCATGGGGCATAGAAAATGACTCCTTGAGTTCATGTATGGATGAAACAATACATATTGTTTTTGCTTTTTCATGACAAAAATGTGTTTATTTATGCATTGTTGTTCATAAATAATTGCAAAACAAGATACACACTTTGTAACAGTAGCTTTTTGTTTATCTTTGGATATCCTCAGGCCATATATTGTCCTTATTTTTGTTCTTAAAGCTTCTGCAGGAAGTTTTTTGGCTGGTTCTAAAAATGATAACACTGTCCACAGTCTGTAATCAGCTGGAATAAAGCTTTGTCATAACAGTCAGAATAGACTCAAAGTTCTTAACAGGAGCTTAAATATAAAAAGACAACCAGTAATGCCCCTTGCCTCTATACATCATTTCTGAATTGATGATATATATAATACTACTACATTAAAACACTTCATATTTATCGTTTCTCTTCAGTGCTATCCATAAGTCAACAACTTAATAATTCTGTTACCACCAGTGGCAAAAGTCCACAGAACGCTGACTCCTCTTTCTGGTTTTCCTTCATCAAAAGTTTATTTTGAGCTTGCACTGAGCATTACATTCTTGCAGAACAACTTGGGTGGTTATTAGCTTTCAGTTTTTTTTATGTCTTATTTCAAAATCCCAGGAAGCTTTAAAAATGCCCGTGATTCCAGAGGAGTTCAAACTCTGGTGGTTGCTGTTTTTACCCCCTCCTGCTCAGTAGCTGCTGGACGCAAAGCAGTAGATGACTCCTGTTCCTTCATAAGATCTTAGCCTGAGGTTAGAGTTGTTATTATTGAGCTCTGGATGCTATGATGTGGCTCAGGCTAAGCTCTGGTATAGCTGTCTTTATCCTGCCATAATGCAGTCTATCTGGAGGATATCGACACAGAGTAGACGTGCCTCGCCTCAGGTTTAGAACAATGTTATGGAGATGTGTGTACACATGTGTGTCAGTGAGTGAGTGTGTATGTCTTGTCATTAACTTAATTTTGCCATTACATGATGCATGTTTGTTCGCAGGGTTAAATCAAAAGCCTTCCTGTGTGCCTGCGCTTACATATAGTTGTAGCTTTGTGGTGGTGGGCCCTCGTGCCCTGAGGGACTCTCCTCTCTCCTCCTCCCCCTCTGTCTGTGCTCTTGGTCGGGCATAGGTGAAGCTGGTCCCTCCTGCCTGGTACTCCCCTGGTGGATCCACAGCCCAACGTCCATTCACCACTGATGCCCCAGTGCCGCTCCTCATGGCTGGAGAAATGAAGGGGTGGTGGTAGATGGAAGAAGGTTTGGGTCAAGCTCTCTTCTCTTGTTTTGACCATGTTTAGTCTACAAAGCGGCAAATTCTGAGGGAAACCCCATGAGCTCAAACACAGTTTCAGAAAGACAAACACAGCCTTTGGAGTGCTGTCTTCTTACCAAGGGGGAGCCAGTAAGACAAACACTCACAAGTACACACGCACACACTCCACTGATTCTTTATGGGCTGTTACAATACTGAATTTATCAGCTTGGAGCCTGCGAGGCCACAACAGCCACAGACTTTTTTCAAGCCAGCACACACATTCTTCGGGGCCAAATCTTATTCCAAAATCTGCATTTACCTCTGCAACTTTTTCTCAACATGCAATCAAATCTGCAAATGCTTGTGTGTGCATGAATGATTTTTTTTCTTTGACAAAATCTTACCCAGGTAATTGGGGCTTGCTCGCCTTTCTGTGATGTTAATAAATGTCGCTCCAGGAGGGATGTCCAGGATCTTGTGATAACCAAGGGGGACCGAGACATTTTGAAAGCTTCCTGCCACCTTTCGGCAGGATGTTTCCTGCCCGCCACACACTCCGCATTTGTCAATCACGGAACCGGAGCCCAGAACTCCATCACAGCCCTCAGTCTGGCAAGAAGAGACAAGAAGATATTAGTCATGGGTCAGACAATGAGGGGAGAAGCCGCTCGACTTGTTGACATTTCACGTCCTTTGCCAGCTCGTATATCACCACTGTTTGTGAACACTCATGACTGTTTCTGGCCAGAGACAGAAAGGTCTAAAAAAGGCAAAATTAGAAAGTGAATTAAAAAGGGCAATGAGGGAAAGGAAGGGAGGCAGAAAGAAGAAAAGTTTAGAGCAGGGTAATAAAGAAGATTGGAGACAACCTGAGTTTGAATACCATTCTTAAATCAGACTCCAGACAGGAGACTCACAGAGCCAGTTCCTGGTTTTCTTCAACCTTGGCTAGACAGGAGAATCTTGGGCTCACTTTGTTGAGATATCAGATTTTACACAAATTCCCTTTTAAACACACTCACCAGACAGCGTCCTTCTAAACACACGTCGTTTGTGCTCACGTTGAAGCACGGGGTCCCATCTCTGACCTTCTCAGCCTGACGAACATAGAAACGGTAGCCAGCAGGTCTGCAGGTCAGCTCACACTGCTTGTCCGCACCGACTGCAACACATAAACACATAGTAGAGGTGTATCATGGCACAGCTAATGTGTTGCATAAGTCTGTTAGAGCTCCCGTTGTCCTTTTATTCTTATCTGTCTAGCATGCAGAATACACAGCTGGGTGATGAACGTCTTTCCATGTGGTCAGGAAATCGAGGTAAGACCATCTAACCCCTGACTGTCAAGCGGCACTAAAGTAATTCATTATTTCCCCTGCCGCTTAAATGTAAGTGCACTCTATGCTGCATATTCCCCAGAGAAGCATACCCTGAGGAGTGGTGAAAACATAAGCCCGAGTAAGGTTTGATTTATGAGAGGAACCAAACAGACACCCACAGTAGGAGGCATGTAACTGGACAGAGAGGAGAGAAAGAAAAACTCAGGGGAGAGAAGATAGCTTCAAGGTAAAGGAGGAAATTGGAGTCCTTCAGTACCATGGGAATAGGCTTACAAAAAGTCAAGTGGAGAATACAAAGGATCTCTAAAGGGATAAGTAGTGCAATACATAAGAAAGTGAAAGTCTCTATTTCAGTGGTGAAATACAATTAAAGGAATAATTCAACATACTGCTCAATAAACATGCAATGGGGCTTTTTCCTATGAGAAGACATAAATTTGTCAGTCTTTTGGTGATAAAGACTCTGTTTGAGGACATGATCCTTGCCAAGGTGTGTTTTTGTTTTGAAGGAAATAAAACATTTCATAAACTCAGTTTGCACCATTTTTTAGTACTGGGCTGTATTTAGTGCTACTCACAGCTTGGTGCTCCAAGACATGTTGGTTTATCAAGACTTAGAAAGTCCTTAAGGGCCTCTAGATGTCAGTGGATGTGGTTTTGAAATGTAACTGTTTCAAATGCATCAGCTGGCTCTGTCCCAATGTGTTCTTGTTAAATATCTTACATTTTTCAATTCAATCACCTAACACAGCCACTTGTGACTACTGACTGTTACAATACGTACAGTGTGTCTCTATCCCCTCCTATTTTCAGAAGTGAGGCCAAAACACTACATCAATGGGCGCTGACATACTGCACTGGTGGAGCAACAGGACTGAAGCCCCGCCCTTTTCCGCTAACCTAAATAACCATTTAACTAACAAATAAAACAGCACAGACCCCAAAAGTAAAAGCAGTATTCAGCAGAATAAATTCTTGTGTTGATTGGAAATGGACACTAATGGGTAACGAGAACAACTCATGGGATAGTGGGACTAACCATAATTACACTTCTCCAGTAATCAGAGGGTTATCCATAAATCAAAATGGATGTCATCTAATTCCTAGTTTGACTCCCATGTGTTATAATGTAGCATGTATGAGGCAGGCATTAAGACCTTCACTACAGCTGATCACCAGAGAGAGCTTGGGATGTTTTGGCTTCACTTGAGATTGCTGTTGTGCCATTTAACTGTTGATGCTGTGAGATCACTAATATATGCCCTTGCATGTGTGTTATTCTTGAATGAGCCGCATTCACCACCCAGCAGATGTTAGTGTGCAAAAATAGTGAGCTGTTTTTCCCAGTCTCCTCTGAACCACAATTTTACTCACCCTACAGCTTTTCTTGTCTAGAGTGATACTGTAAGTGCTGATAAAAGGAGTCATATGGTTCTGATTTGTCGTGGCATACATATTTTTGATAACTGTAATTTTGGGATGGTAAAACAAGGCTTGCTGTCTCAAATACAAGGTAATGCGATGATGACCTATTCGTTAAACAATGAGGGAAAAGTGGGGAGAAATAAGGGAACGGGAGGGGTAACACTATTTGACTTCTCCATGAGATTGTAGACTGAGATTGTGGGACTGTGTAACAGGCCAGAGCATGGGTACGAGGTTATAGATTTTGATGCATAAAGGAGGGAGGAATTTTTGTCCAGGGTTGAAAGGAAAAATTCTGACCCTCAGGATTTATTACCTCTCACTGTGGTTTCATATTTCTCTGCCATAATGAGACTGAAAAGTACCCAAATCTTGATTCTACACACACACACAGACTGTGATGCCTTGCCAGAAATGTGGTCTGAAACTATTGTACATTTTCATTATTTTGTCCTTGGAGCCTTTTGAAAAAAATAGGCGTTTCTCTCAAACAGTCCTCCCTTTGGGAATCTTAATTTAATTGTAAAATGATTCTGATATTATACCGATGCCGTTTCATTTTCATATGATAACATCAAAGATTGGTTTAAGCATGGGAAAAATTCCATTTAGCTGTAGACAAAAACCCTCACTGTTTTTAGAGTCAAGAGGTTCACAGGAGTAGAGAACAAAAATGAAAGGTCACCAGGCCCTTTATTTGATTTTGAGAGTCCTATAGAGGATACTTAAAGTTTGCATTATGTCATACATTCAAGGGAGGTTCTTTGAATCTCTTCACTTAAGTCAAATGACAGTTTTATATAAGGAATATCAGAAGTCTCATCCAGACTAAAGAGAGGACTCAATAAAACTTGGTGGTAAAGGAGGTCAATTTTCAGAAAGAAAGCCAAGACCTTGTTACTACCATGATGACCTCTGTAGACTCCCTTCAGGAAAAAAATCCATCTGAAAAAAAATTTGGATCATTACATGAGCATGTTTGTAATCTGTGAGTCAGAACTTCTGATTCACACCTTTGTTTGCCCAACAACCCTGAGTTGTGTTGCAATGGCTGGAAGTGGGTCAGAAACTCTTGCTCACAAAGCAATTGACCTAGACGGGATAATTATCTGTCCAAAGTTTTCCTGAGAATTTGAGGTAATACATAAGTAGATGTATATCTTTGCTTGTAAATACTCTGGAAATGAAGTCCTGATGCTTCAGCAGAGGTTGACATCAGCCACAACTCTGGGAAAAGGTGTCAGATTACAGCAGACTTGTCAGAGTTTACTTTGTTGGATGTAAACTGTCATAAATGTTCTGGAAGACTGAGAAAGTAATTTCTTTATCAACATACTACAAGGTGTCATTAGCATATGTAAAAATTATCTGCTGCTAATGAGAGAAAAAGAGGAATAATGACGGCTAGTTGCCAAAACTGTTTGGAGGTTTTCTGGAGATTTTAAACAACATGACTGACACAAAGTTTATGATTCTGTTATCACTGTGGATGACCTTAGTGGGTCCTGCTCTATGCTGCACTGTGAAAACGCATCATTTTGCATGCCGTACATGTGCATTATAAAGAAAAAACACTGTGTAGTTGTTGTTAAATTATTAAATTGTGATTAATTTTAGTCAAAGGTCTTCATGTTGAGGAAATTTGCAAGCTACTGCATTGTTACAGTGCAAACAGTTGAATGCTGTTTTGATAAAGTTGTTAAAGTTCACATATTGAGGAATAAATATGCTTAATCGAAATATTTTGAGATTTTATTATTAAACAAATGGACATTTATTACCACATAAATGCAAACAAAAGTACCAAAAGTCGGCACCATTGAGTACCAATACCGACTCCCGGCCCATCTCTAGTCACCATTTACTTCCTTGCCCCAACTACTCCATGTTTTGTGTGAACTGATAAATCTGGTTACCCAAATAACAAAATTTTGAACCACTTCACCAAGGTGCTGCCCAGACTCTGAAAAAGCCCTCAACAACTGTAGTTTTTCACAGAATAAACTTCATTTTGATCCATCAGCAAACAGGGCACTTGAACAGTTTGATTAAAGGATGAATATAATGAGTGGGCATAACCACTCTACAATGACATGTATCCACATCATTTCCATTTCTACCCAAAAGTGCTATTAATCGTTTGCTACTGTCTAACAGCTACATGTAAGCAGATACATGCAGTTCATATTTAGAAAGAAAGTGAAAGGGAGGCCGAGTTCCCATCCACTCTCTGTCTTTCTCTCTCTCCACTTACTCTCTCTTTCCGCCTGTCACATTTATCTATGAGAGATTAGACTGGAGACAGTATCAGAAAAGAGAGGGGAGCTAAAAGTAGGAGATGTGTTGCCACTCATGCACTCCCTGCCTCTCTCCCATTCTGTGTTCACCCCCCCTCACCTCCTTTGCTCTGCTTCTCTGCTTTTTCCTGTGGTGAAGTCATGCTCAAGCACTTCCCAGCTCCCGATCACCTTGAACCCCCCCGCCATTCCTGGCTTTATCTTTTATTTGCCTCTAGTTACTTCTCCGTTTCTCTCTGTTTTGCCTCTCTTTCTCGTTCACTGTCTCGCTCTCTTTATCTCTCTCTCTGAGCTTAGTGTTCAGACAGTGGAATATATGTCGTCTAAATATACTTCCCCACTATCTCTCTGTCTAAACAAACTCCAGCAGGGAGAGAGAAAGAGAGAGGCAGTGAGACAGGAAGAGGGGAGGATGAGTGCGCAGAGAGGGGATGAAGCCTGAAAAAAAGGGAATATTCAAGTAAAACAACACCTGCACGTGCAGCGTTTACAAAACTAAGAGGAAGTGCTATTGAGAGCTGAGCTTGTGGGGGGAAGCATAACTGCTGAGATGAATCAGGACTATAACTTGTGTGCTTTACAGCTATAGTGGCAGCTTTACAGTTTAAGCACCCAGTTTCAAACCATAGGCCACAACATGTTGCAGTTCACTCATAACCTGGCTGTCACCCTGGAGGTAAAAAAATCCCATACTAAGCAGCAAAAGCTGACTGCTGGGTCAAACATAAATACAAACTAGAGATGTATGCAGTACCACACAAAGTCCTCAACAGATGAGTGCAGCTGGAGATAAATGACTAACACACCAATGGATGTTTAAATACACACACACACTCCTCGCAGCCTGCAGTGTGCTGATGGGAAACCAGATATGAAGGATTGGGCTGCAGCCAATGGGAGCGGGCTGGAGTAAACAGTGTGATACAGTTTACTTAGCAGAGTGGAAGGGATCATCTGCAGCTCTCATTGAGTGTGTGACCCAGCTGACGTCATCCGAAAAACCTTCAGACATACAGTTTTATATCTTCCCCTATTAGAATCAAGCAATAAATCTGACATCGACCATTTGGTGGCTGCTTTTATCCAAAATATTCTCACATTAACTAGAATAGAATGCATCGTTCTAATGCCAGATTCATGATTTACTCTGTCTTCTATCAAAAGTCGTCTGTTTTTCTTCCCCTCCCAGCTCTCTTTCCAGGCTTCTTCTCTTCTTAGTGAGGACACGGAGGTTTAAAACAAGCCAGATTAGAGCAAAAGGGCAAGAAGGCACAGCAGATAGGGAGAATTTAAGAGTGGATAAATACAGTAATCTTGCTCATTCCCCCTACAAACACAGAAAAATGGTGGGGGTGGTCGTTGAAAGGGAAGCCTGTGTGTTTTTGCAGACAGTTAGACTCCAGCTGATACCCTGGTGATGACTCCTGGTGCAGATGTACGGCATATGTCATCTAGATCTGCCTGCATCCACTTAAGTGGTCAGCTGCTTTGACAAGACACAGAAACATCAGCAAAATCTCCGAAAGGGTCCCATCAGAGAAAACACCTGCCTCTGACCTCCAACACCAGAAATGGAAGTAGACTTTGTAATACACATATCATCTGTGACTGCTAATCATTTGGGGTAGTTCACAAAATAGACTATAGATTGACAAACATTCAGATTCATACACCCATTTAAGATTTTGGGAAACATGCCAAAAAGGAGAAAAGTCTTTTTTTCTTACTGCAGCTGTATCTTAATTTCTATGTGTGCTGTACAACTATTTTGGGTTAATGTTTTGCAATTATAAGTGTATGTTCGATTTTAGTTTACGTCTCAATTTGCCAGCATTCTTGTCCATTTACCCCCCCCCCAACAAAACATCTCTAGGGAAACAAATGTCATATATAATGGAACATTTGGTTGCAAAACAAAATGGCACCATAATTTTGTCCATATGGTCGGCACGGCCAGCATGTCTTTGGATTTGCAGGAGGAAATCCATTCAGGAATCAGGGAAACATGCAAGCCCTGCAAAGAAAGGCCGGAATCTGGGTGGATAAATCAAATCGGGAACTGCTGCACCAACCAAATGCCTTCGAGCGCTTTATCATAACTTCAAACTGAAGCGTGACACAGAATGAAATAAGTGAGGGGTCACTGTCACTTATTTCTATAGTTCAGTACAACATGTGTTTGAGCACGTAATCGCATCACAATGTCCATAAGAAATATTATGTGATCTGGTTTTCACTATTTGAAAGCGCCACTACAATGTCCCAACAAATATGACGAACAGAATAAAAAGCAGCAAGGGTTTTTTGGCTCTGTACATACCCAGACCTCACATAGCAATGGACAAATGTATGTTTCTCATAACAAAGAATCAAGGTCAAATTTTGCACTTTTTTAAAGTATCTCTCTGAGCTACAAGGAAACTTTTGACTCTCTAGCTGCTAAAAGTTCCTCTTTTTTATTGGCTACTTAAATACTTTTGTTGCTTTTCAATAACAGGAACTTTCTGGATAACCCAGGAACCTTTTACAGAACTCTAGTGTGAGTCTGCACTCAGAAAAGGTCCTACACCTTAGCAGCGTATACCTGCACCCAAATGGGGCAACAGCTTTTTTGCAACAAAGGAAGAGTGGGTGCTATTAGCTAAGACAGCCCGTGCCTCCCAAATGAAAATAAAAGGTCATTAAGACTGAAGTGTGAGCAATTTTACTGCACACTGTTGGAATATTTTCCAACCCTTTCTTTTTTTGTAAGAGAAAGGGACCCAAACCACAAGATAAAAGAAAAAGTTAAAACAGACTCAATTAAACAAAGGTGAATCATTCTCATAAAAAAAGCAACTGACATTAAAACTCTTAATTTTCTGGTTTAAGTGTATGCACTGGTGGGCCTTTGTTGTTGTACATATGGCGCCCATGTTGGCATCAAAAGTCAACCCATGGTAGTAGTTCCTGGAGCTAAAACTTTATGGTATTTCTGGTTGAAAAGCACCTTTTTGTTAGTATGTTGTTTTCAGCACTGAGCAGGTGGTGCACTGTGTTTTTTTCCTGCTTCTTTTTTTTTTTTTTTTACTAAAAACCTGCCAGCCACCTCTGGAAACAAGGCTGAGACTGGTGAAAGCAAAACCAAACAATTTACTCAAAAACACTTAAGTTCTGTGACACTTCTCTGGAAGTTTGTCACAAAAAGCACTCTATTCAAATCTTTGACCATGTAATGTTAACATTGCAGTACTACTTAGAGCAACCTTTAAGTCCTGTTTAATGCAAAGTACATTATTTCCTTTAGAAAATTTTGCCCATAACTGTCACAAAAGATGTAGTTTGATGGTCAGACAAATGAGCATGGGATCAGTGGATCACAACAAACTTCTCCTGCCAATGAAAACATCTGCTGTGACTTATGCAGATATCTTATTCATGGATGAAGCAATCCATGTAAGTTTTGATGACTTGAAATTTGAGAAAGTCTACTGACATTTTGTTTTCATTGTAATGAAAAAGCTGTAAGTGATGCCAACTGGATCATATCTGAGTTACTCTCTCAACAGTGTTTTTAGTGTTATGAACACATGGACAAATGTGTAATGCTTGTATTGTTGTAGACAGAGTAAGACTGAATTAATTTAAGTGATTTGTGTTGCTGAGCTAGTGATTTGGCTCTGTACTGAAAAACGTCAGCCAGCTGATAGAGTAATCACATGTGCACAGGCAGACATGCACTAACTAACATTCACAAACATTTTTCCACATGTTATCTCAGCTCTACTAAGCCTTTCTTCTACTGTAGAAGCACACATGCCAACCAGCCCACACTGTAAATACACAGAGGCTTCTTCATGTGTATGTTACTGTACTGACAAATACTGTTGATATCCCCCAACAGCTGTGTTTCTTTCTCTTCCCCTCCTCCTTTCTCTTACTCCCAAAGTCCCCATGTTTTCAATATTCTCTCTTTTCACTCTCTTTTTCTTTCGAATTCTTCAAATATCTGTTTTCTCTGTTTCACTTTCTTTCCCTCCAGCAAACAAAGGAAAACAAAGATAAATAGACACAATCTCCACTGTGCTGTTGAACTATTGTACCCTTAACCAAAAAGTAAACAAACACTCACAACTACACAAGGACACACTCAGACAGAAATACAGATTCACACACACACACACACACACACACACACACACACACACACACAGCCACGTTTTCTCCCTTTGCTCCCAGCTGTCACGTGACAAAAACACTGGCATCCCATCACCTCTCACCTCTCTTTTCTCTGACTTTCTTTCTTTCTCTTTATCTCACTCAGTAAGAATCTGTGTGCTTAGTCAGAGCAGGGAGGAGAAAATTTGGCAGGAGGGGATGGGAGACGTTGGACAAATGAGAGGAAAAAGAGGAGGGAGAGCATTGAGAGCAAAAAGCAGAGTTCCAGTCATTCTCTTTCCCCCCTGACTCTCAACACCCTGGATACTGCATGCACTGCTTCAATGAGACGAGGGATTGCAAAGGGTTGGGCATGCAGTGAAGGTCTGCCAATGCACTCTACTGCCAGAACAACATTTGACTCACTTAAACTCACATTTTACAGAGGCTTTTCCCCCAGCTCTCTCCCCCTCCATCTAATTCTTAACTATAAGCCTATTATGACATTGAAGCTCTGTGCAGCATAACGTGTTTCCTCAGTCCTCACCCTCAGTGAAAGGTTCCCAGTTGTAGAGGCGACCCATGAACTCCTGGGTGTTAAACGCTGCACACTGCTCTGCTCTGGAGTCCAATGCACCTCCTCCACACACCTGTAGAGCAGAAATACAGAGAGTGAGAGATAGAAAGTGCAAAATGCAATGCCACATATTGATCCAATGTGAAATCAGCAGCTATTTAACACAGATGGATATTTCTCTCCAAGTCCCTGGAGAAATAAGGGCGGAGTGAGCTGCTGGGAGGAAAAAATGAGGAAAAACAGCTAATAAAGAAGGGAAAAATTAACTTGAGATCCTGGAGTAAGCGCAAACACGCATTTATACCCAATACACACACACACAGGCACACACAGACACACACACATGAATTCGTTTAGACTGCGTGCTGCTCTTGGCAGTCAGAGAAGGTATTAGAACCATATGGAAATAATAGATTTTTTGGACAGGACTACTCTCATAAATCCACCATGGCTTTAAGTGCATGACCACAGAGTGTTTGTGACTGTGTGTGTGTGTGTATTCGCAACAGTACGAGTTTGAGTACGTGTCTACGAGCCCGAGTCCTCACAGAGATGTACGGTGGAAAGAGTTTTAGTATACCTGCACTTAAACAACAGCTGAAACATCAGACAGACACAGCACTGAAAGTTTACACCACTATACTGGCAATAACTCACCGGGCTTCGCTTCAGCTCTGTGGGACAGCAACACACACACAGAAAAGTATGAATCACAAAACCTCGAGGTAGTTTTCCTATTTCATGCTATTTAATGCCTGTACTTCACTGAACATTAAAGGATTTATTTTGGTAACAGGGAGGTTCTTCCGAATGAGTAGAAACATCTACCTGGTTGGCCTTCTGCTTTGATAAAGTCTGACATATCACACTTGCTTTTGGCTGCAAGGACAGGGAATTTGGATTTCACAATCCTTACCCCCCTGACAGTAAAGCCAGGATGGTCTCCTTGTTTTGGTTCAGCTGTATGAATAAACTACTAACTCCAGATCTAGAGAAAAGGGAGAGATTTTTATGAGACAAACTTTGACTCAGTGAGAGTCACCCTTCTTTCAGTTATCTCATGCCTCAACGTCAACATGCCAAAGTATCTTTGGACAAGACAGTCAGTTGTTTATGAATGCATTTGAAGAGAAATAATGAATATTGATAGTTCCTGGATGCAATTAGCTTTGTGGTTAAAAAATGATGCGCCCCATGCTACTCCTCATAGCAGTGGCTTGTTCAACTCCTGGCCATGTCTTCCCCCACTCTCTACTCCTGCATTTCCTGTCTTTTTTCAGCTGTATTGTCAAACAAAGGCACCCCTCATTCTGTGATTCTGTGTATGAGTAGAATATTAATTAATGGGTTTGCTGTAAATTTGTGGCAAATGTCATCAAGAGGTTAAAACTATGATTTTTAACAACAGCTGGTGAGATGCCAGTGACTATCAAACATGGCTTCAACTGCCCATCTCCAGTCCATTCCTCACTTCATTGTGCTCATTTGCAAAATCTAGCTTGCTTATAACAAGTGAAGAAAGTGAATCAGTTTGATCATATTCCAGATTAAAAGAATGTGTTGTACTGTCTTCTTCTGCTGAACTGGCACATTTGCAGACTACCAGAGTTTCTGCCATAGCTATGTTTAATAGTTTCTGGTAAAAGTTTCACAGCTTTAGTTTAAAGCTGTAAAGCTATGAAGCTATTGCTAGCAGCCGGTCAGCTTAGCTTATCACAAACACTGGAAGCAAGCAGGAAAAAAAAAGACCGGCTGTGTCCAAAAGTCACAAAATCCACATTCCAAACCTCTAAATCTCACTAATCTACTTCTTAGAGATTTCAGTGGGCAGATTTCATAACCTTTGAACAGAGCCAACAGTGCTGTGCCAAGAGAACAGGCTGCTAGTATATCTTTAGCATATCCATATAAAAATGTATGTGTGTGTGTTTGTATTCAATTGACAGATTGGACTGTATGTGAAACTATTGTTCCGAATAATATTTTGCTGATTTTGTGTTTTGATTTTTTTCCAAATAACATTTCAGAGAAAGGTATTGAGTTCAACAGCATATTAGGAGTATCTTTATTACTACACCTTCACTGGAGCACACAGTCAGCATCACCAGGTGTTGTTACTCGGGGAAAACATAACCATCCTAAGTGGACAAAGACCCACCAAATGTGTGGCTCTTTGATGCCTCTCACACACACACAAATACACACAAATACACACACACTGAGAGCCAACAGAGCTCTCAGATTTCCTTGTCACTCTGATCCCTGTCAGTTCGGCAATCTTCTTGTCTTTCACTCCTCTTTCTTTGATTCGTTCCTCTTTTTTTTTTTTACTCTCTGAGCATCTCTTCACACTCACAGCTGTCACAAACAGCTGGAAAGTTCCTCATCCCTGTGCTACAACACTAGCAAAGGGGTAGTCGATTTTATACCCCCCATACCCAACACACTCACACGTACACTTGTGCAGACAGGGAGCGTCATTTCCCACGTGAACCAGCCTCTGCGACAAAGTGTAACTAAAAGACTCTCATGGATAAAATGGCAAAGCGTGTACCGAATTCCATACTTTACTGTGTGAAGTGGTGTGTGTGTGTGTGAGAGAGAGAGAGAGTGAGAAAGAGAGAGAGAAAGAGTAGGAATGCATGTGGCCATCCTGTCACAAGGCTCTCATAAGGATCATTTGCTGTTTCTGTTCTCTAGAAGTGTGAAACCAGCGCATTAAACTTTATGTGTGTGCATCTGTCACAGTTTCACGCTGCTGTAACCAACTTATTTTTGTGTTATTTATAGTTGTATATGTTATAACCCGGCTAAAACCTCTTCTAACTAAGTGTGTTTGGGCTACACCCGCAGAATACATGGGTACACAGCCTGAATGTGACCTGATGTTTTTAAGTAACACTGTAAATCTGCCCCGGATGTGTGTGTGAAATGTGGTTGGTAATGGCTGTAAATATTTCTGCTGGACATAAATATGTTGAGCCCCAGTTTAAACTGGGTAGCATCTGTGTGTGTGCGTATGTGGGACTATAAACACTAAGTTTACAGCAATCCCAAACACATGCATGAATGGTGTGTGTGGGTACATGGAGCTTTAGTACAGTAACAAGGAAGAAAACCCCTGAAAAAGCTTCCATAAAGCCAAGAAGAGGAATTTAGATTGAGAAGAAAGAAAGCTGAAAAGGTCATGTGTGTGCATTCATGCGTCTGTGATTGTACAAGCACTGAAAAGTGGGGGGACTCTCCTCCTAAAAAGAGTTTAGGGTGTGTTAAAACAGGGGGAGGCTAATGGACTGAGAGGAGGAAAGAAGAGAGGGGAGGCAAAGTGAGTGCTGCTGTTTCATGGTTTTTGGAGAGGGGTTGTGTGTTATTTTTGTAAGGAGTGGTGTTCATTCTCTCTCCCTCATTTACTGTGAGTGCAAGGTTGGGGGTCTCCCAATAACCTGCTTAAGAGGAGTGTGAGCAGGAGGAGAGGGGAGGGTGGGTGAGTGGTGACAGAAGGGGAGAGAAAGGGAGAGTGACAGGTAGAGAATGGGCTGAGGAGGCGAGAGAAGAAAGACAGATTGCTTTTCGAGGAGTAAAATACTTCAAGGAAGTGAGAGTGAAAGAGCTGGTGAGGGCCTGAGCCTGTGGATGAAACAAAGACAATTAAAAACTATCAGAGAAACTTCAAACAGAATCAAAACAACTTAGTCCTTAACAGAAGCAAAGAGTTTAAAACACTAGTTCTTTTATATAAGCTGTGTATAAGACGTGAACTTTTACTGAATTCTGAGTTTATAGACAATGACCTTGGACTCCAGTTCAGCGTGACACAGAAGTTTTTATGTAATG
The DNA here is from genome assembly GCA_008086565.1 of Thalassoma bifasciatum. Lineage (NCBI taxonomy): Eukaryota > Metazoa > Chordata > Actinopteri > Labriformes > Labridae > Thalassoma > Thalassoma bifasciatum. The sequence goes on along the minus strand of RPOG01000357.1, from coordinate 267,409 downwards.
TTTTGGTTTCTTTTTTACAGCATCACTGAGACAGGAAATGAAGAGGAGTATGACACGAGGCCAAAGTGCCTGACTAGAATCAAATCAGGAACTCTATCATCATATTTTATAGTTAAAAATCACTGTCACACCAGTTTTCTTTCGACCTTTCATGAATAAAGTGTGGCGTCAACCCTGAACTCTGTCTTTGTGCCATTTGATGAAGGCAAAGCACTGAAAACCAAAATGTTTAAGCACCAGGGATGGAGTGTCATCCAAGGGGCAACATCTGGTTCAAAAAATGAAGCCTATGCGGAAGTGCGAAAAGTTGCAGCTCGTTGACTGTTTGAGGCTGGATGCAGAAAGACCAGAAACTGCAAATGCACCAAGTTAAACAAAAATTAAAACACACTTTAACGGCTTTAAAATATATAACTATAGCCTGGTTCAAAAAATGGGTCTGAACAGATGGGTGATGTTACGGGGACTACATCGACATATAGAATAATATAGAATAGCACTGATTTTACATTCTTTTGTTATGATTGATGGATTAGAGGAAAATCACGGTCTCCTCATGTTTACAGTTCATGTAATGGTTAACGCTCCACGCGGCTATCAATCAGTTAGTGCAGCATAAAGGCTGGAAACACTACGATTGCAACACTACTGGCGCCAAACACATGTGGTCAGAGAGGATGTTAATGGGTCAGCAGATAAGATAACATGATGAGAGTAACTCTAAAGTCATAAGAACAGATATGTATATACAGCTATAAATACATTGATAGTTATAATTAACAGCTCTTGGAATAAGTCTAACAAATTGCTTTGCTTTATCTTCCAAATAGGTCACACTAACCCAAAACTTTTCACTACTTTTCGCTCAATTTTTTATGCCTCAAAAAGTTTGTCTGATATATCTGGTGACATCTATGAGCTTGTGTTTCTCCTCTGCCGTGGTATTTACAGTTAAAATATGTTTCAGAGGTGATCCTTGAACTGGAGGAATGCCAGAGCAGGGGGTGCTTTTGAGTGGGGGGGGGACATGCTGAAGGTAGTTGAGCTCATGTTGTTTTTATAGCTACCAATATCATTGTCAGCGAGATTAATGACTCAAGCTAGGATACTAAGATTTCTCTTTCATTGTAATAAAACCTTGTTGCTCATCTATAACCAAAAAGAAGAACAGAAATCCACTTTAAAGTCCACTGATCCATAGGTAAACATAAAGAAGGCTGAAGTGAAAGACGTGAAAACTGGCAGCTACAGAGCGGCTGACTGATGGGGTGAAAGAGTGAAAGATAGATCACAACAGAGAGCAGGTGAAAGAAAAGTGAATCCAGCTGTTGAAAGAGGGACAGTCAGTGTTTTTATACAGGAGCAGAGAAAGTTATAGATGTTTTACTAGCAGGGGGGGTGGGGAAGGAAAGGTTTCTGTGCAATATATAAAAAGAGAGCGGGGGGGGGTTACTGCCCGAAGGCTAAAAGCTTTGTCCTGCACACACACACACACACTCATGCCACACACATACAGTAAAATCCTGATCACACATAACACTGTGACGTGAAACACAAACACGCCGAGTGACCCAGACGAGACTAATGACTTTCGAGGAGGGACAGATTATGAGTTAAGCAGGAACCTTTCACCACATGTGTGTTTCCGCAAGAAAAGCCCAGGTGACACGTCGTCATCTTCATCCCCAGAGCTCTCAGACTTCTTTTTTCCAAGCAGGTCTGTGCCTGCACAGCTGGCCACATCGCCTCGCACATACAGGTTAAGGCTGGCCAGTCATTCCTCAAGCATTACTGCACACTACGCAGACAAAGCAAGTGACCACCAGCCCCTGAAGCCATAAATCAAACCAGTCCACACACCGGCACTAATCACTGTGCGCAACACACTCAAATCCATGACATATGTTAATATGTTTGTGTACGGTCACGTATGTGTTTGTCCTCTGCGATTAACATTCTCCGGCTAATCTTGTGACCATGGCCGAGTGTCGGTGCTTTCCAGAGTAACACCCAGGTCTCGGCCTTGACCCCCTGAGGGGGGTTGAGTGAGGAGGGAGTCAGGAGTCCCCTTAAGGAAACACTGCTCATCTATCAATGACAAGGCAACTTCTTTAAACAGAGGGCCCCGTGCTGTGCGAAACAAAATGGAAAATATGTGAAAGTGAGCCTGAAAACATTTGTATGGAAAGAAAAGACAAGAGCTGCAACCATGAGAACAATAAATGAAACCACAACCCTGCTCAAAGGCAATGAAAGTGACAGTTTCCATGTTCCTCCAGCCCCTGAGGCAGCATTTTACAGACTCACAACAAAGTTCTGCACACAAAGTTATATTATGTCCTGTTAATCGTGATTTAACACATACTAAAGGGGTGAGGAGGGGCAGGGGAGGGAGCTGTGAGCAGAAATGCCCCAATTTCCCAGGATGTAATTTTTTTTACACTGCCACAAAAGTCTGCGCTGAACTATGTGGAAGAGCTTTAAGTGTTTACAGTAATGCTGCTCCCTCTGCCCAGAAATCTTCTGCAAGTGGAGCTGGAATTGCAAAAATTGGGAGAAGTGTGCTCTGGGCTCTGACTGCAGATGTTTTGGACTATTTTGCTCAGTCTTATTTATCTTTATGGATTTAGAAAGCTCTCTGGTTGTTGTAAGGGGTCACCTCTTCTCTTTTCCAGGTCAAAATCTTTGGCATGAGTGTTTTTGAAAGTTACTTGATGCTCTATCAAACAGTTCAGTTTATTTCTCTTATTTTGCGAAGTCAAGTGTTTGTGTTACTACTGACTATTTTGGCAGAGAGTTGTACAAGAAGGAGGTATTTTTATCTTGATCACTGTATTTTTGTTGAAGGATTAGTTGGAAGTTGTGGAACATTTTCTTGGAGAAAAGAAGAAATGTCAAAGATACAAAGATATAGTTTCATAGATATTTCTGTCCCAGCCATTTCATAACACCTGAGAAATCCTGTGGGATGACATTCATTTGTTAGCTGTAAGAAGTTAAGCTTATCAGATGCAATATAAAGCTCAATGTTTATCGATTAGATGAGGATGTTTTCAAATCTTGAAGTTTTTTTCTGTCAGCAAAGACTGAATCTGGCAGGAGGTGAAGGTAGATGAAGAAAGGTAGAACCAGGTGAAAAAACATGAAAGTGCACAGGAGCTGCTATGAAAGGACTTTAACAAGCAGGGGTACCTGGTTTTTGTACAGAAACAAGTACTACTGCTCATTAAAGCACCAAAGCAAATAAAGTACAGATCAGTTCGACTAAGTTTGACTTACTGGTTTGTGTGTGTGTGTGTGTGTGTGTGTGTGTGTGTGTGTGTTTGTGTTTGGGGGGGGGGTGTCTAATAATAAACCAAAACACATGCTGGCCTGTTTGCCACTTCATGAGTATAACAGAGTGAGGCTGCAAACAGTGACTAAAGCTGAGGAGTGTGGCGTGGTGCTGGAATGACGTATTACCTCTGTTACAATGCCTGAAAAATGACAGGCTGGGATTAACTCATCTAAGGCAACCTGAGGCAATGCAAACGTGCAGATTAGGTACAACACAACCTTCTCAAAATCCAGACACATCAGCAACATCAGTCTCACTTGTGTGTATATTTTAAAAAAAAATACTGTAGAAGTTATCCAGTAACATGTCTGGTCTTTGGTGTTTATGTGGCACATTTCAGCCAAAGTTAAAGACTATAGAAAGTTAAACAGAAAGCTGTTTGTGTGATATAACCCAGATAAAAATCTTGGCTAATTTCTCTGTAGTTTTCTGCGTCAGAATATGACACATTGTGTCATATCTTTGCTGTCATGTTTATAACAATGGATGGGGACATGAATTTACTTTAGGCAGCCAATATGGGGAGTTGGAACCTTACCTAATGTACAAAGTGCACTGTATCATTATTGGCTGGTTTATTTATCATTAATTCAACCACAACAAAAACATTTTTGGATCCATCATCAATAACATTATCAATATCTGAGCAGTGCTGTTCATTTTAGAAAAGAAAGTGCTGGTGAAAGGAGGAATTGTCTCTATTTTTGTCACTCCTTCTGAGAATAATGAGATTTTGTACTGTTTGTCCAACAAACAAGGCTTTTTATTTATCATTTTTATCATTAATTACCATGAAATGAATGAATACTGACAAAAATCAAGGATCTCTGGATTGTTAGTCTAAAAGAAAGTATTGAAAGCCTCAGATTGTCTGTGTCTGTTGTAATTGACTCTGATATGTCAAATACAATGATCTTTCCCCAACAACCCCAAACTCACAGAAAGGCATCCTGAATTCATCTGCATGACTTGAGACAAGATAAATCAACAAGCATAAACTAAACACAGCTTAAAGCAGATTATAATAATGTAAGGGAAGGAGTGCTGCCAGGACTCAGGGATGTTTTTAGACTGAAAGAATCATAAGGAAACTCCTCCTTAGAATTGTTAGTGGAAGATATTGTATACACGGAAACATGTTTGTGTTTTGTTTAGTTTCATACAAATCTGACCTTCAGAAGAGGAAACTTGAAAAAAGTCCTGAAATTTTTAGGTTAATACATAATAAATAAAGATGTTGATGTTTGTTACAGGCATGACGTGACAGCACATTGTGACAAAAAAGGCATCTAAAGCTTAAAATAGGAGTGCTTTTAAGGTTCCTTGGTTTTATCACAAATTAGCAGCAACAAATACATTAACCATTGTGTCATATCCCTCAACACGTTCTCTGTCCAGCTATTTACATTAAGAGAGCTAGGAATTTCATTCGCTGTATTTATTTAACAGAGACTATGAAATTTGATGGTTAACTGCTGCTTTATGCTTGTTAAAACCTCACACTTCTGACTCTGCTTCACTTATTGCTGAGGAAGAATTCACTGTTAGTGATTCTTGGTAAATATTTACTGCAGAAAAGGACATTCTAAGGAGCTGAGGTGAAGGAGAACACTTTGGGTCTTTGAAAGTCTTCAGAGAGGAGAAGAAGACAGGAAGAGGAGAGTTTCGTTCTGTGAAATGTCTGTTTTGTTTTTGTTTGTTTCTGACAGCTTCTTCTTGAATTCCATTTTTTTTTCTTCTCTTTCCCTCTGACAGATTCATTTCTGCTCTTGTTGCTTTCGGCACACATGCACGCACTCACACACACACACACACACAAATACACACACACACACAGACACACATTCTCTCCTTTACACACACGCTTTCCATGAATCCCTGTCTTCCTCTGACACAACATCCTGCAGAATCTATTTCTTTCCATCACGCTCTATCTGTTGCTGCTGACTCTTTCACCCCTCTCTCTCTCCCTATTTCTCCTTTTTCTCCCTCCCCTCTCACTCAAACACTCATCCTCAGCAGCTTTCATCTCAATTTCTTCATCTCAGTTTCTTCATCTTATACCCAGCTAACTCTTCAGCCGACTCCCTCCCACTACTGTGTGTAAATTTTTCTAAAAACAGTGCTCTCTTTCACCAATCCTCAGCTGCGTCACTTCCTTTAGCCCCCCACTCTCCCCCAAAACCACGCACTTGCACAAAAACACACACACATGTACGCACATTTCCCTTTTTGCCCTCGACATTTCCTCTGTCCCACTCCAGGTTCCCCATTTGCTTCTACAGAACTCAAAAAAAAAAAAAAAGAGAAACCCACACACATGTACACAGAGCCAATCATTCTTGCAGTGGGCCTCAAGTGCTGTGTGTTATGACAAACACACCTCACAGATAATAGGATGTGTCACAGTCGGTCTTGCTCACTCCCTCAATCACCCCCACACACACACACACACACACACACACACACACACACACATATACATACATATATTCAAGCCTGGGCAAAGTCCTGCTTTCAACTTAAACCCATTTTTGAGCAGATGTGGGTTGACAATCTTCTGCAAGAGCAAACAAGGCAGCAGGAGAGACTAATGTCGGGTAAATATGTAACCCAGTGACTCAGGTTCAGTCATCACAGGACTGCTATTAGCGCGCGCAAACACACACACACACACACACACTCACACACACAAACACACAAAGCAAGTATTCTGCCAGAGACTAAATCTGTTTTAACATGGGGATGAACACACACGGGCACAAAGAGAAAGAGAAAGCAGGGGGCAAGAGGGGGGGAGGAGCAGCGGCCAAATTATCTTAAAAGAGTAAAGTCAAGAGCCCCAGAGTGCCAACACATCCCCACATTCAAGTGTCTTCTTCCACTCTGCAAGAGTGCTAGTTGTGGAAATAACTTAAGAGAGTAAAAAATGCAGAAGTGTGTTTAAGTGTGTCACTCCAACCTTATCGGCTCCTCCTGCACTCTCACTTAAAAAAGCTTGAAGTGCACTACAGGCATTAATAACCTGCTCACATGTCACTCTGAGTATTTCAGTCCTAAAGATCAAATCTAAAAAAGAGACATAGATCAGTTGCATCAAGTTTATTTTTTCACTGGTCTGGTCATTCATCCGTCACGTGTGATATCTGTTTGACTGTAAAGAAACATGAGCATGACTATGTTTTACTCGGTCACATAGCTGTGACAATTCCAAAAGAGATCCAATGTAATATTGAAATGTTTGTGAATTGCGTTGCAGAACTTCAGCATACATATTGATCCAGGGCCACTCTAGTCAAAAAGAACTAATTATTTGCTTTCAGTATGTTATATTTGGAGGTTATGCTTTGTTCTTGGAGCTCTCTGCCCTTCCTCATGCCTTCGTGGATAGCCTGCAAGACTATGCCCATCAGTAACGATACATATGATGCTAAGAAAGAAATCAGACCTGGCATAAAAGGAGGAGATGGGCTGGGGAGTAGCAAACCAGTTTGCAGGAGAAGCAGTGAAAGAGTGGCAGAATAAAGACATTCGAATGTAGGGCGACCATACATCCTCTTTTGCCTGGACATATACTCCTTTTTGTTTACAAAATAATGTCCGGGAGGAATTTACAAAACTCCCTAAATTGTCTGGGTTTGCTCAGCTTGTTCTACAGACCATTAATATTTATAATCAAGTGCTGCACTAGGCCACTGGCATTTTTTGGATGTACCTATCTGTCAAGATGTTGAGCGAGCACTGATTGCTTTTGCTGCACTCCCAGATAGAAAATGCCAAAGCGCAAATGCACTTTTACAGCCAAACTGCAGAAGAAGTATCCCTTTTTTGTCTTTGTTGTGACTGGTGGGAAGCACTGTGTAATGACTACAAAGCTGGCACCTTTGTGTCAGTTGCTAAAAGAAGTTTTGGAGACTTGGAAAACCATCAAGACAAGGAGGACTTTAAGATAGGGTTTGCAGGATTTTCCTAAAAAAACAAAAATGTTGACTTTTATGGGAATAATCCTACTCAATCGTCATAAGTGGGCATCTATATATCCTCTGTGCCTACAGGAAGTCAGGTGTAAGGCTCTCAAGTCTCCCCCAAGTATAAACACAATACTGCAAGTGCTCGCTGGGCTGGTGAGTGTTCATGAAGCTATGGCAATGGGCATGCACTGCTGCTGGCACTAAGCCATGGGGAAAGAGCCTTGTTTGGATGTTGGGTTTACAAACAGGAACAAAAATGTAACAGAAACCCTTCTTTTGAGGACAAAAAAGAAACATTGCAACCTCTCATTTTCCTTTTTTTTTTTTGAAATTATGGGCCATTATTTATATTTTTACATTAGTACAAATAAAACAATAATGCATAACCTCTCTGTTTCTTATGTTTATAAAACAATACTGAAGAATACATCTATTTTTCTTTTTGTTTAACAACAATTTAAGTAAATCAGGTACTATTGAAACTTATGCACAAGCAAAGTATACTTTTGAGCGATAGACTTTTTCTTTTTAATGAAGCATGCAGCGAGGCATTATTGTTAGTTTTCTGTTATAGAAAAATTTTCACTTCAAAAGGATAAAGGAATGATCCTAACAAATGTATGGTTCATAAAGCCGCTTTGAGTATCTTTGGGTATTTTTGCAGTAACAAGAAGCCAGGTAGGGTTTCCTCTTTTTGGGTTTTCTGAGTACGGTCACCCTATTCAAATAGAAAGTCCACTTTGGTATTTCCTGATGGATCCAGAGATGGAAACAGCTGAACCGTCAGCTGATAGGGGTTGGCATTAAGAGCAGCAGCCTGAACTAGTGATGTGCTCAATTTATGGAAGACCCTATATAAAATGCCTATAAAAAACTACAAAACCCTTTGAAAAATAGAGATCTATTTCAGAAATTCAGGTGCCACGACAATTCGCCAACTCGGTTAACTTGGCCTTTTAAAATCGTCTCCAAAAGCTATCAAACCAGCATCATAATTCAAAAGCCACAAAAGCACAGCAAAATCTGACACGTTTCCCAATATCTGGAGAAAACTACTGATTTATTGATGCTGGAATCGTAGGAAAGTTGTGGAAGTAAGTGTCAGAGCCAACGGTGGAAAATGTGAAAGAAGATGTGAGCCAGTAGTAACAAGGATATGCTAATGCAGCTGAGGGATGAATGTGTCAAAAAGTCAGATTTATGCTCTCAAAGGATACACCTTACTAAAAGAGGCTGAATAAAAATAGTAAAGTGTTTGAAAGATAACAGTCAAATAATCTTATAAACAAACACCTTGGAGTCAGATCTGTGTATTCACTCTCAGTCTAGAGATCTATTTAATCAAGTGAAATCAAGTGTGAAACTGTTGTCTGTATGAAACCTGAGTTATTGTGAGAGCGACATCAGTTTGTCACCCAAGTGTTAAAGCTGAGTCTACCCATCTGATCAGAGCAGCTCATCAATACATGTGGCTGCACAAACTTTGCTACTGATCATATGAGGGAGTTTATAAGCTCAATCATCACAATCATCAGGCATGTGTGTGGTTTCCCAAGGTAGAAGACACACATACTCTGGAGGCACTTGCAGCCAGTTTCCATTTGAATGCTCATAGACAACCAGTGAGTGTTGGTGTTAGGGAATATTCCACATAGTAAATAAACTCTAATGACCTTTAACTTCTTCACATATGGCTGTCTAACTCCTGAAAAAAGCAGAGGTGATCAAACTTAGAAGAGCTCATCATAAAAAGTGTTAAGTCAGTAAACTAGTGTACAATTCACTGGATAACTTAATTTTTTTGGAGATGGTAGAAGTAAAAGTAATGGCCTCAAAATTCTGAAGGGTACTAACTCCAACACTTAACTTTGTTTCAATGCCTTTTAGCAAGTTAATTATAGGAACTTAGAGTACTCCTAAGTGATCTTGAAAAAGTCTCATCCCTGGATATATGCCTGATCACGGTCTACAACTTCAAATCAGATTATCAGCGCTAAAAAAGGTTATTCATACATGCTTTTTCTCAGCCAACTGATTGGATCAGACAGGATCCAATTGATTTACAGCAAGTCAAAGTGTCTACGTCAACACCACGCCAGCTGACAAAGTGAAGCTGTGAGAAGATAGATCTGTGTCCTTCTTTGTCTTCCGCATAAACTCACGTGGTCACATGCACATAGTTGATTTCCACACCAATATCATCAGTAACCTTGTTTCAAGTGATTAATAGACACTTCTGGAGGGAGCAGAGCTGCTGCTGATGTTTATGTAGCTTTATGTCTATCTTTAGTTTACTTACCTGTGAGAAGCACCTGCGGTACTCCTTCTCTGGCCCTGAGCATCTGTACACTGGTGGGGCTCCTCTCCCTCCATCCCTCCCTGATTCCACCCCCAGGTGTGGGCTGTGTGGGTGCTGCAGTGGGTAGATGTTTCCAGCCTGTGGGACCTGAGGGCTGAAGCCTGGGTGCAGCTCCCTGTCTCTGTGAGTGGCAGCAGAGCGGTGGAGAGAAGTAGAAAATGGTGAAGCAGCAGCAGGAGCAGGGCGGGAGAGAGGAGAGATGGGAGGAGGCGGGGCTGTGACAGAGTGCCAGTCAAAACGATGGCGATTTGAAATGAGAGGTGGTGATGAGGAGCGAGAGAAGGAGTGAGAAGGCGGGACGCGCTCTCTCGCTCTGCTGTGGTCTGTGTTGGTCTGTGAGGGTCTGGCAACGTGGCGGTGTTGGTTGTCAGTTGTGGTCGTAGTCACTGTGGGAGACTCTGCAGCTGTAGGCCCCTCAGTGACCTCCTCTTCACTCCTTCCTGCCTCTTCTCTCTTACTTCTCGTCACATCTTCCTCTCTCCTGATGCTCTCCGTGGTGTCTTCGTTGGCAGTGAGTCCAGGTCCTGGTGTTGCATCTTCGGTAGCGTTAGCAGTGTGACGAGCCTGGCGGTTTGGACGATGCAGAGGCAGAGAAAATGGGACTCTGCCGTACCCAAACTGACCAGGACGGATGCTGGAAGACCTGGATGAAGAAAAGATGAGCATTTGATGAGAGTTATTTGGAAAAGGACCAAAAGGCAGGGGCAGCGACATGGACAAGGAACAAAAGACAGAACAAGTTTCAGATACTGCTGATGTTAGCAGTTCAACATAATTATAAGTGACATGGAGCCAACAGGCTGTGGTGAGCAGGCACAGCAATGCAATGCCTGTTTTTGTGACAGAAACCAGAAGTAATGATGTAATGACACGGCAGATACCAGAGGGAGAGATGGGCATTACTCCAAATTCTGAAACCATTAAAACAAACCCCTCAAAGGCCCAAACAGAGTCAGCACTTTCACTTACAGCAACACCCAAATGAATTTGAAGCTGAGGATTCAGCACTTTTTGTTATTTCTGTGACCTCTTTGATGCTAATTAAGCTACAATCTTTACTTTGTGTGTTCCCATGTGGACACTTTTTAAATTTGTGCTGATAATAGCTTTTTTTCCTGTTTGTTCTAAACAAGCTGCTGTTGCATCTGACAGTGATGCAAACTAACTTCCCGTGGGTTGAAGTCATATCCTGGAAAATACCATGAGCAAAGCATATGTAGCGTTTGCTTTGGCTGAGTAAGTGTTTTCGTATCCTAGGAAAAACAAAACACTCATCATTGAGAGTAAGGACAGACCAATATATTGCCAGCAGATACATTAGGCTGATTTTTGCATTTGTCACTTTTGCCGGCATCGGCCAATACTCAGGTGAGTTTGTGGATATATTTTCTCCCCACTTGATTTATAGACAGGCATCCACAGACTGCTCTGTGTTGCAAGGTAACACTACAGTCTACGTGCAGACCATGTCTTGCTCCTCCCCTGCTTGCAGACTGTAGAGTGAAGAAACTTCAAAACTGCTTCGAAATATGTTTGATAAAGGTGAACAAAGATTAGGCTGTCCCTACTACTATTCTATCTCTTTTCTATCTTGTTGAAGCATTAAATATAGTTTAATTATATTCCTTATGAAATTGGGACCCTCAACATTTGTTTTCACTGTCATTTTCATGATTTTAATTGAGGGAGCAAAAGCAGTATCAGCTTCAAAAATTGGCCCAAGAAAATCTGCCTGTATCCATCATTGGCTGAGGGTGATGGAAAAAAATATGCATCACCCCAAAAAATTTGTATTGGTCGATCCTTATTTATGAGTATGTTCACAAGTTTTTGTTTTGTATGACCCTGATTACAATATCCTGTTTAAAGCTACAAACATCTGGTAGTGACACACTGACCAGTATTTCTACAAATGTGTGACCCAAATACCAACTGATCATAACACTGCATTGTTAAAAATGTTCAGTGAACAATTAAACTCCTGAGATTCAAGATAACAACAGGAATGGATAAATAACAAAACACTCTGCAGCTGTCATTCAAAACACTTTGTCTTTCTTGGCAGATGAATCTTCCCAAGAGACAAAGAAATTTCCATCTTCAACACGTCTTACCCCTGTTGGCTTAAATAAACTGAATTTTGAACATCTACAACTCCACTAGAATTGGGTCACTTTTTCTGCTTGGAAATTGTGTGATGTGAGGGGTAAGAGTTCACATTTGTTTATTAATAAGTTTAATAAAGGAGCGCTTGTTTTTGATGCTCCCTCGTTGCCAAGTCACACTCACCTCCTTGCAGACAAACCCTCTGGATTGCTAGAGATGGATCTCCTGCTTCCTCCAGCCCTGACTGCTCCTGGATTGGTTGGCCTCCTGATGATGCGAGCAGGCTGGTTGTAGCTGTGTGATGGAGGGGGGTACTGGGGGCGGTACACAGACATGTGGTCTTGGCTGCTTGGGGAGAACTCCGGCTGGTAAAAGGAGGGCGATGGATTTGCCTGTCCCGGCACAGTAACTCCTCCTCTTCCTCCTCCACCTCCATCAGTGTCTCGATACAACGGCAATCCTGGGTTGCGATTGGTGGGAATCTGTGGTGAGTGATACCGCGGGTGTTGCCCCGGGTAACGAGGAGGGTAGTAAGGGCGTGCAGGCGAGATGCCTCCAACACCACCGACACTTCCAACACCTCCAGGTAAATAGCTCCCCCAGTTAGGTGGAGAGTGAGAAAGGGGAGGAGCTTGAGGAGGTGGGGGAGGTAAACACTTCCTGCTCCTCTGTGAGACTCCAACGCCGCATGTCTGAGAGCATTCTGACCACTCCCCCCAGACTGACCACACCCCGTCGACAGGCACAGGCTCCAACGCCTGTCTGGATCGTCGGCCAACCACCTGGATCATACACGAACATAGTTAAAAGTTAATTTATGAGCTGCAACAGAAAAGGTGTGTAGCCTATACATGGACAACCTGAAAACCAGCTGCTCAGCTCATCATCCGAGTGAGCATTTTCTGCATTTTTTTCAACGTATGACTGACATTGTCTTCCCTTTGTCACCCAACAGTGCAAATCCTAAAATGATCATCTTTTTTGTGCATAAAATCAAGGAAGAAAAATCACATCAATACCAAAAAAGAAGAATTCTATCAGCTCATCAACCACTTATCACTTCTGGTGATCTTGCATGCTATTAAAGGCTTTTTTTTTAGGTAATTACCCTGATTCTGTTCATGCTACATTTTTCCTCATCACTCGCTGTCAGACCTCTGACAAGAAAATAGAGATTTTAAACAAAAGGTCATCTGTTTGTGAGGCAACGGCTCCATCATCACCACCTTTCAACACTCAGCGGTACAAGACACCTGTGTGAAAACACGACATGTACCTGTGTGAGTTTAGCTTGTGTTTTTTTCTAACCAAATGCGGCCATAGAGTCCAGATTGGATCAAGATAAATGTCATGAAAATGGTCTAATGGATGTACAAAGTTAGGAATCTCTGGTTTAACTCAGTTAAATGCAGTATTCACTTTTAAGAACAAACTGAAAACCCTTTTTTTTAATCCGTCTTTAAATGTGGGACAGCCTGAGCTCACACCTCATATCAAATAAACTGGCATCACCTCATGCTCACTACGCACTATCCCTTTCATAAAACTGGGTTAAATTGAGTTGAATTTGCTTGAACGGTGCTCCTGAATTGCATGTCTCAAGTGCGCAACAACTGACTGTAACTCTGCCGAACAGGAGGTGAAAACTGCCAGCCTTGGCAGCATTTTACAGAAGTTAAATACTGCACTTAGCAAAATCTTTGCCTTTGCTAATCAAAAACCTCTGTGTGGACTCATTTCTTCACAGTCTACTGATGAGCTACAGTCTCGTGAGTTTCCTTCCTCCAAGGCCAAAATATAAATCCTGAACTCCTCATAGTTCACGGGGGTTTAGAAGGGACTCAGTCACCTGCCAGCAGCTTATGAGCAGATGGATAAAACCACTGGAGTTTGTGTTGTGTGAAAGCGCTGCAGAGACGACAAGATTGAGGCTGATCTGGCTGTGCCTGCGTTTTTTGTATGTTGGGGAGCTTGAATGTTAATGCCAGGTCAGGCTTTGATGTCTTCCTCTGTGGCTGTAGATAAATGTTTCTCCTCTCATGTCATAAGTGAAGCATCGGGCTGGTTGGCACAGCCGCAAACATGAGGGCTGAACAAAAGTTTCCATTCAGAAAGGACCCAAACATAAATCCGAGCACCACTTCTCCCCCTCCCTCTCTCACTGAGTGCGTTAATGTGTTTGAATATGGGCAGAAATATGCAAGTAAACATACTGTACAAACTGTTTGTGGGTGTGGAGGGCAGGAAGCTGCATACCTGAGTGCCTCAGCGTGTTTTATTCAGATTAATAGCTCATTAGGGGGAATTAAAAAGTGTCTGTGAGAAAAAGAAAGAGAAAGGGATGAAAAGAGGGAGGGTGTGTGTGTGTGAGGTGTGGTCTGTCGCAATGGGTGACATCAAACCCACAGCTGCCACATAACTAGGACCATTAATGAGCGGGGTGCAGTGACCCTGCAGCAGTCATTGCTGACCTGTGGAGCTACTGGTTAAACTCTGACACACTGTACCACCAGACCCAAACCACACCGGCCTGAAGCTGTGAATACTCCCTCCGCCTTTATTACATCCTTTAAACAAATGATGCCTCTGGCATGACGGCGGGTCCTCTCCAGCTGCAGGGCCCTTTAAAGGTCATGTTCCCATTTTTTAAATTCTGCCTTGAAACAATAACATCATGTCTGTACATAAATGGACTTTATTAGAGTTTTATATCAGCATGCCTTCTCTCTGCACAGGGAGTTTTAGCTGGAGTTATGGAGGTACTTATCCTTCAGCTTTGTGTATTGATATTGCAGTTTCAGACGTCTGACTGTAATTACAGCAAATACATCCACAGCAAGCTTCAACAAAAAACTATCAGACACAATGGTCAAACAAGTATTACCATTAAAAGTTTAAGTATTCACGGAAGGTTGAACCCCACATTTAGAGGGCTGCAGGCTTGGGACTAACTTAGTTTTGGTACTTGAAGTGTTTTGACTTCTGTTGGAAGTTCATGTAGTTGAGTCAAATTGTGTTTCCACAGGGTTTGGCACACAGTTGCCGAGGAGAGCAAAAGAGCCAGAAAGCTTGTGCCAGAACACAATCCTGGACCTCCTCAGCAGTCATCTAACAACGATTCAACCACATTTCTGTAATCAATTATGGCCTACCAATCATCTCAGCAACATTTCTTAACACCAAGTCCTTTTTTGCTATTCAAGCTGCTCATCAGACTGAAAACAATGGCAAAATCCAGCCAAAGATCCCAAAGGCTTTTATAATCATCATCATAATCATCATTAGACAACAGCCAATAGCTTCTCATGTTGCTCAATTAGCTAGGTGTGTCCAGATTCTTACATCTGGGGTGGCCAAACTGGGGCAATGATGTACTTTGCAAGAATGACCTGAAGCGTCAACATACCCTTGAATTAAAAACATACATTCATGCCCATGTTTGGAAAATACAGAAAGATGTGGGCAGAATTTCTTTTTCAATTTTGATGGGCTGAATTTTCATTTACACACATTTAAAGTACAAAAAGTACCAAGAACAGAGATGTATTTTAATTAAGTAAACAAAAACATATCTATTAGCCTGAGACAACAATGTACAAATAGTGTATTTTAACAGGCATTCAGTTTCTGACATCGCAGAATGACCAATCAGATTTCCTCATTCTGGACATATGTTTACCTCTTTCAAATGGGGATTAACTTGCATCTACTCTCCTTACAGCTCTGTTTTTGGACCCCACCACTCTTTCAACCGGTAAATACTTCTGGGTTGAGTCTGCATGGTGGTTCCCAAAGAAGTCATGGGAACAACTTGAATGTTTGAGCATTCGCTGCTCTGCCGAAATGTTTGCAGGCAGCAAGAGCAAGATAGGTCAGAGGTGATGGAAAGTGCAGTGATTATGAAAAGGTTGTAAATGCAGGAAATGTGACAATGCCAAATGGACCAATCACAGGGCTTCACATTGTTTCAACAGTATTTACATTTAAGTTAAGTGTTTGCCTCTGCACTGTTCACCAAGTCGTTTGTGTCTGGGGCTCTGTAGTGATACTCAAGACTTTTGTGTTTTCATAAGAAACAGTATCTCAGATGATAAAGCTTTGGGGAAGATGATGGTAAAAAGAAAAACAAATTAGAATCCAAAAGTTTGACCATGAGCTAAAACACACTTTCAAGCTCAGTGAATTTGAGTGAAGCTGATAATTTAGGTGATAATCCATAGAGGTACATCTCCAACAGCAACATCCTTTGACAGTTTCATTTAAAACAGTTGTTATGAAAACATCTATTTCAGTCCCTTGGAGTAGCTTCAATCTTGTAGAATTTATCGAATCATTGAAAAAATGCAGTGACACAAACCTGAAAACAGGGATGTTTCTGTTAGCAGCACCTCACAAAAGGATGTTGAAACCTACAACAAAATTACTTTCCAAAGTTCAGCAGAAACTGATATGAGGATTTGGCAGACTGAGTTGTTACATTCAAGATTCTGTTTTACAATTTTTCATTGTTTTTAGTCAGCGATTCCCTATCAGTGTTTTTGTAGACAGTGAAGACAGGATGGACTTTTGTTCTGTCCAACAACTCTATTTGACTACGAGCCTTTCAGAGTTGACAAATGTTAATCTGTCGGTGCCTTTTAACCCCACCACAGAGATGCTGTTGTCTGTGATTGACTGTTTTAGTGAACAGATGACTCACCTTCTTCTTGGCCGCTTTGGTCATGGAGGTCGTGACCACCACAAAACCCCACAGCACATATAGTCTGAAGAGAAGAAGAAGAGAGGCTGAAAGAAGTGGCAGATATACAGGATTTTAAACATCAGACCCCTGAAAGAGACCTTTCATAGAAGACATAATGGTTCCATGACCTAAAGCTTAGATTTCTATATCCTGTCTGAGCTCACACAGACTTTCATTATTCTCAATTTGGTGTATGTTACCTACATTTTTAGATGTTTTCCACCCAAATTGTTCAAGTGTGTTGAGTGGACTGGCTATCAGATGTTCCAGTGACCTAACTGTATACATTAGTGACCACTTACGCCACTTGCTTTCCCATCACAGGTGGTGTGACGGCTCTGGGGGCTGACACAAAAGTTTCTTTTTCCCCTCAGGGTTCACAGGCAAACATCTCAATCAAGCTGGGGAAGGCTGGGAGGCCTTAACATACTAATGGGTTTAAACAGCAAGTATGCATGCCTCTCTCTGGGACAAAACACACCCCAAGGATGTGGCTGTAACACACACACACATACACACACACAGGGACAATCAAGCCTAAGAGACAAAGTCATCTTGAACAAAGTGGGACTTTTGTATTTTTCAGGTTTGATGTGGTTTGGGGTGAATGATGGTGTTGAGTGTCGCCTTTAATTTTGGTTTGAGTACTCAAATCTGACATAAAACAACTTCAAGCAGTGTAAAACAAAACCTCAGAGAGTGCAGAATAAAAGTTGTCCATGTCAAATGTTATTTCATCTTGTATTGAGTCTTGCATGTTTTTTTCCCTCCTTTTAAATGTTAAAAAAATTAACGTCAAAGTACTTGCTTTGAAATATCTTTGATATTTCTCAGGCTGTCCTTAGTTTGGGTTCTCATATATTTGTCAATAAATCTCTGCAACAAGTGCTTTGCGAACAAGTGGAATATCACTCTTGTGTTTGCCAAGAAAAATAGCCTCAACATGATACTAAACGCTTCGCTAAGATGGACATTTCAGCGCTCACCACGAGAACCAAACCATCACCACAACCAGCCGTCCGCAGGCCACATGTAGTCAGAATAATTGCTGCCTTCTTCCCACTGTGGTGCACCGCCGGTCTCTGGAAGCTTCCCCACACCAGTCTACATAACTACCCCGAGAAACACAGACAAAGGTCCCGCACAGCCCGACACAACAGAGCCGCTCAGGCCGAAGTAAAGACCCCCTACCCGGGTCCACGTTTCCCCTGGCCGCTACAGTGGCACATTGTAGGATAAACTCAGAGCTGTAGGGACAGAGAGGAGGAGCGGAGAGGGAGATATGCAGGAGAAAGAAGGGAGTTAACTCACAAAAATCTGCCCTGGGGAGAGAGAGGGACCTCTACCTTAACTCTGATGCCTTCGGATAAATTCCGATCATATATCCTGAACTGCGCCTAGTGCGTAACGGCAAGACTTCGTGCGTAAAAGCCGAAAACTTCTCCACCAAACAAACTCACTTTTTGAAACAAAACCCCCAACAACCATTACCACTGAGGAGAAAAGGGAGATGCAGACATCCACATGTGCGGTTGTGTACAATCAAGACTGAGAGAAGCAGCAGGTTGCAGCTGTAAAAGTCATCAAAGTTTTTTACCTGAGTAGAAAATCGAGCCTCATGCTCCTTCAAAAGAAAGTCACCGACAGAGAAGAAGTCCCACTTCGCTATTAATCACCGCGATTGATTATCAGTCCAGTTTAGTGTTTGATTTGTGGTCTGTTCCAGTCCGTGTAGTCCTGAAAGAAACGTGATGAGGTCCTACTGAAGGCTTCTTCAGCTCTCTCTCCCTCCCTCTTTCTCTCTCTCTCACTCTCTCTGTCCCCTTCCTCCTGTCACAGTCACTCCCCGTGATTTTTGGAGAGTGGGAAGGGTTCCGTTTTTTTTTTCTCTGCTTCTTTCAATCCGTTCACTCCACAACTTTTTTTGGATCCTTATTATAAACTGGTGTGACGCCTGGCAGCCAGGGGGCCAGGGGAAAGAGAGAGGAGGGGGGGACAGGAGACACAAAATGAACAGATTACACAACTCTCTCTCCCTCTTTCACACGCATACACACCCTCTACCCCTCTCTTTCACACACATATAGGCTCACACACACATATACATACACACACGTACCACTATGGACCCTGACTAAGCTATAATAACTCTCAGAGCTGCTTTCCTTAGTTGCACAATCCAACATAAGAATGCTCCATTGTACTGGGTCACACTGATCAGTAGTAATGATCTGCTCATTGTTGGAAACAGCCCTGAGCTGGCAGCATCTGCAGCAGGGACACTTTGTCAGGGAAGTACAGGGGTTTATGGGCTCACCATTGTGCCAATGCAAACACTAATTGTTCTGCAGTGAAGTGCAAAAGAAAATGCAAAGTGGAAAATAGCTGTTTTGAAGTCTGCATGCATGAAATATGGCTGCTGACTTACTGGCAGCAGGTTGTTGTGTTGCAAAAGTCAAGCAAGAATGATGTGAGCATGGTTTGGCTTTTCACAGTCACAGAGAAGCACGAGAAAAGAGACAAGCTCACATAAGTGCACCCAAGGGACATGACACTTCTGAGAGGGAATGAGACTCAGTGTGCGTGTGTAAATGTGTGTGTGGGGGCTGTAATCTCTTCTTCTTTTAGGTTTGAAGCAGATGTGAAAACTGTCTGATGTATTTGGTTTCTATCCACCTACTTTTCCAGTCAGTGAGTTGGTGCAGTTTTCAGTCTGACCAAACAAAGCCCACAGGGGACAGTCAGGGGTAAAAAAGTGACGCAGAGGTGGAGAGGGAAAAATGAAGTTATTCATGGGATAAAGAGATTTAGTTGGAGGTCAGAGAGGGTGATATATTGTGTATTTAGTGGGGAAACTTTGGGAGGAATGTTGATGAATATTTCATCCATATTTGAAGAAACCTGTTTATAAAATAAACACTTAAATCTGAATCAGAGAAACATGGAGAGTCTCATAAAAAGCTGAAAAAACAGAAACTCGTGTTCCTTCTGTTTTAGGAGCAGCAGACTCGACTTTTCACTTCATCTGATCTAATACAAATTTTAATGAAATGGTTAAAAACAGGAAGAATAAACAGGTTTAAAAGGAGTAAAACGTGATCAAGTTCAACAACTTTGCCTCAACAGTAGAAAGATGAATCAGCTGTTGTTGTTTCTCACTTTTGTACACAAATGGTCATAAAAAAGCAGATGCAGATCTGAAATCTGTTTAAGAACAAGCCTGTAAATTTGTTTTCTCCCATTTGGGGATCTGCTGCTCCATATGTGCCGAAATCTGGATATGGTTACTGTCACTGAGTGGTGTCTTTGAACCCTTGAGGTTTGGGCACAGTAGTGTGCATGACAACTTCTAAAACATCTTCATAATGAATAGAAACGAGAGAGTAAAGCTGACGTTAGAGAGGAAATATGTATAGATGATGGAAAAAGGACAGAGTTATTCTGATGTGGAATTGAAAAGATTGTTTACTACGATCCCATGTGAGCTCAGTGCCTAGCTCATCAACATAACAACACCGCCACAGTTGGTCGGTCTTGAGGGACTTCTCTGATCCGTCTTCAGCCTCCTTATTAACATTTCCCACCCCGAGAAGAGTCTGTGAGAGGAGAGGCGAGATGGTGGAAATGTGAGAGAGAGCGTTGAGTGGAACGGAGGGTGGGCATGCACTGAGTTATGGTCTCACACATATTAGCACACCCGGGGCTTTGAGATGCCCCAGGGCCAGGCTGCTGCTTTTCTTGGACCGGCATCCTACCACATGGATGCATCGATGGTGACGGAGATTAGTGACTTCAAAGCCCCAAACTGAAGACTAAAGCCACATGACAGAGTGGGCTTTAGATCTGATCTGTCAAAATAAAAAAGTTAATGTTAAAGGCGTAGCATGGATGATGAGGGTGGATTCCAGAGCTCCACACACACACACAAATGCACATGTAGCCACTTGGGATGTGTGTATGTGTGTTTTTTCTGTGTGATTAGTGTAATGGATAGCTCTGTACTTCTAAGCAGCATGTCTATCAGTAACTACAATTAGCCAGAGGTCATTGCCATGGCCACCAGTGGCCCGTGACCACTTATAGCCCTCTGCTCCCCTCCTCCGTCTCTTTCTTCTCCCTCCCACTCTGTCTCCCTTCTGTGGATCCCAGAAAGCAATAACATACGTGTTGGTCTGTCGGCATGCACCACTAACCACACAGCCTTGATAAGCAGAATGTCAGTATCAACTAGTCAACACAACACTAAAGCTGGTAGCAGTCCAGGGAGTTCTGAATGTAGCAGCAGCAGCAGATCTGTTATTTGTCTCACATGGCTGATCTGAGCATTGCCGCTGCGATATACCACTCCAAATATGTCATACATGTGCACAGAATCACTGCCTCCAGAAAACAAACACACCCTAGCCTCGGGCTCAGACACAGGAGGTGAAAACTCCTGAACTGTTTGAGTTAATGAGGCCTCCAGGCTGCCCTGGACCAGCTGAGGGGTCAGGGATCGGGGGTCTGTAGTAGCCTGCACAGAAGGGACCATCAAGAGGGGATGGTTGATGGTTATCGTTAACTATTTTAGACTACGAGCAAAAGTAATGCCTGCTCAGGTTACTTAACCTTACAGTGACAAAGAGAGGAGAGTATAGTTCGAACTCACTCACAAATAGAAGGAGGGAGGAAGTGTCGTCATCTATGTATGTCGATAGTAGGGTATCGCTGAGATATGTGCCACTAAAAACTGAGTTTGATTTATCACATTGAGTTTCAAAAACATGATCTGAAATTAAATGTAATGTTTTGAAAACATTTCAAAAGTCAGTTCTGCTCAATTACAAAAGAAATCCACGAATTCCGCTGATTCTCTTTAGAGTGGCTGTGGGAAGAGTCCGTATGAAGTGTGTTGCAGCAACCTCCTTTGGCCAGAAGACTTGTGCAAACTGTTATGATGTATTTGTTGTGAAAATGAAAGTAGATTGGATCTTCTTTTTAACACTACTTTTCTTTGTTCAAGATAACTTTTACTGGATACAAGGTGACGAGGTAATTTACTTATCAACAGTTTTATACCGCTGTTGTTTGAAACGTGACAACAGGCAAACTTTGTTAGTTTGTACCGTAGTGTAATAACTGGCTATATTTAGTGCTACTCACAGCCCAATGCTTGAATATGTATCCGTACTGTGTAACATGAGTGAATTCTGATTACCAGTGTCCTACCAGTGCTCATCTACCAGGCAGGGTTGGAATAAACATTTTCACAAACAGTCCATGACAGTCAAACCAGTCCAGTCCTTATTGGAAAGCAAGGAATTAGCATTTTGAAATAACCTATCTTAGCCCTTCAATCTCATTTTAAATTGGGGATGGTGATATATATTTCTAGATATGAAACTTTTTCAAGATCACTTACAAAGTCCTCGCAGTCCCTTTCATATTAATGGCACACTGAGCTCAGCACAGATGTCCACTACCTCAGTTATAAAGTCCTGTACCGAAGTCTTAAAATCAAAAAACAACCACATCAAAAGTGAGCAAAACTGAACAAACATTAGAAGTAGCCACAAAGAGGATTTCTGTGAATTTGCTCTTGATTACTCTTCCTCAAGGATGTAGAAGACATAATAGTCATGCTGTAGCTGTAATTAAACTGAAAAACTGAATCTGAATTTCATCATGTTTAATTTAAGGAATATGGATCACTTTATATTCAAGTAGGTCAAATACACTTTTAAAACATTCAATTCAATTTTAGATCATGCTTTTCAAATTTTATGTAACGATACAAATTTGGTCTCTAGTGGCACAAATCTCAGCCCATACACTTTGTTGAAATAACTTTACATCTCTGAGATAAATCACAAAGAAATCTCTCTCGGCTTTGTTGAGCTCCAGAAGACAAACTTTACCCACACACCCCTGAGTCTCCCACAGGTGCCAAAAGCATGTCATTGAGGTGAATTAATACATCATCATATTGGGACATGCTTTAATTCCTGGTTTCTAGAGAATGTACTTTCATGACAAGTGGTTCCTTAAAATTCTCTCTTAAGCTAACAGCGGAGAACATTTTTCACCTTTCCAGTAAAACATATCCACATCAACTTGATGGATTGGCACACACTTCAGCTACTGGCTTCCAGAGGATGAAGCCTGATAACACGAGTAAATATCTGGCACTTTATCAGCAGAATCATCTGGAAAAAGTTCCATTACCAAAGCTCGGAATATTAATGTAGACATATGACTACATTATGTTTTTTGTTCATTTAATCCACGTGCATTTCAATGAGCAACATCAAATTGCTCAACATACTTTTACATGTATTTCATAAAGCAATTTGGTGTTAGATTTCATTTTTGTGGAAATAAAGACACATTTCAGAAGTCTTTCATTTCACGAAACCCCAACTCATTCCCGGAGGCTGGATCACCTGATGACAGATGATAAAATTCTGCGGTTGTTTTTGTACATCTAACTTATGTAACTTTATGGCTTTTCTTCTCAGCTTCAAACTTGCCTGCCAACAGAAATGGGATCAAGAAATGTGCTTCCCTTATGTTTTAGAGGCTCAAGCTGAAGATTCCCATAATTCTCCTTTCTGAGTAGGTTCACAGAAACAGCGCCAATTTTTTTTTTTTTTTTGCAGAAGTTTAACTTCAGCTTTGGTCTTGTCAGTGAAACTCCAGCTCTACCTTAAAGCTAGTGGGAGTAGCTGTGAAACTCATCTGCGCACTATCTAGATTTTTATAGTCCTGTACAAAAGCAGTCTTTGATTCAGGTTTCATATTTGTCACAGGTGGCTGCAACATATACAGTTGTGCTCATAAATTTACATATCCTGGCAGAATTTATGATTTCTCTGCCATTTTTCAGAGATTATGAATGATAACACAAAAACGTTTCTTCCACTCATAGTTAGTGGTTGGGTGAAGACATTTATTGTCAAGGCACTGTGTTTACTCTTTTTAAATCATAATGACAGAAACAACAGAAACTTCCAAAATGACCCTGATTAAAAGTTTACATACCCTGGTGATTTTGGCCTGATAACATGCACAGAAACTGAAACAAATGGGTATGAATGGCTAAAGGTAACCATCCTCACCTGTGATCTTTTTGCTTGTAATCAGTGTGTGTATAAAAGAATAGTGAGTTTCAGAGCTCCTGTCAGAGCCTAGCATCTTTCATCCAGTGCTGCACTGATGTTTCTGGATTCTGAGTCATGGGGAAAGCAAAAGAATTTTCAAAGAATCTGCAGGAAAAGGTAATCCGACTGTATAAAACAGGACAGGGATAGAAAAGGAAATGAGAATGCCTTGAGCAGTGTTCAAACTCTAATTAAGGGCTGGAAAATGAGGGATTCTGATGAAACTAAACTACAATCAGGTAGACCAACAAAAATTTCAGCTACAACTATGCGTGGGACGTACTTGGACACTCGAACTTGACAATGATCCAAAATACAAGGTCAGGTCGACCTCCCAGTTGGCTACACTAGAATAGAGTGAAGGTTCAAGAGTGACCATCTCAGTCTCCTGACCTCAATATAATTGACTCAGGGTAGATCTCAAATCTGCAGTTCATGCAAGACAGCCAAAGAATTTACTGGAATCGAAGGCTTTTTGACAAGAAGAATGGACAGCTTTAACATCTGAGGAAAAAAAATACCCTCGTCCAGAACTACAACTAAAGACTACAAACTGTTATTGATGTTAAAGGGGGCAATAAAGGGTATTAAGAACTGGGGTGTGTAAACTTTTGATCAGGGTCATTTTAGAAGTTTCTGTTGTCATTATGAAAAAGAGTAACACAGTTCTTTGTGAATAAATGGCCTCACCAAACTACAGACAGTGAGTGACAGAAAAGTTTTTGTGTTATCATTCATAGTCTCTGAAAAATGGTCAAGAAATCATAAATTCTGCCAGGGTATTTAAACTTATGAACACAACTGTATAAACACCACATAAAGCACACGCTTGTATGAGTGTTTTCACACTTTGCCTGTGCATGTTCAAAAACTCACTGATGCAGAAGTTTGGCCCAGGCTTAAGCTGGGGCTAGTAGCACAATAAATATACTACATGAAGGCAACATATATTGATTTGGACAGCATGTAATTCAGACCAGCTACACATTAAGATGTAGAAATCCATAGACTGAAGTGTGTGAAGGCAACTGATCTGAGTGAACAGACAGAGTGGTAGAGAGGGAGGGCTGAGAGGACTGACGGACAGGGGCACAAAGGGAGCGAGAAGAAAGGCCACAGCAGAAAGAGGATGAAAGGGAATGTGGGAGAAAGAGGTAATGGCAGATTAGACGGGAACTGAGCAAGTGTAAAGGAGAATGAAAGAGAGGGAACGCAGGAAGGGGGAGCGATTTGTCTGGCTCAGATGGAGTCAATATTTGCTCCATTCCACCAATCCTATGCCAAGGTCCTGATCAAAGCAGGGCATGTGTGCTCTGAAAACGGCTGACATCTTTACAGTCTGGTCTGGACGTGGCTGAGAAATACCTTTTTTAAAAGAAGCACCTTAGTCCGATGGTGAATCTGTAGCACATTGATGCACTTCAGGTAAGACGATCGTTATGGAGAACAGAAGCAGAGAAAGGGAAGGGTGCTAACAGGGAATTTGGGAAATAAGAGGATTGATGGGTGGAGCTTTCTAATGAGGAGTTACAGCCGTCACTGCTGAGACAAGGACATTAGGGGGAGTGGGAGAGGTCGTCTCAGTTGGACCCTAATTGGCTGACAAAACTGCTGAAATAACCTTGTTCCAATTATTCCAACAAAGAGCAATTGTTGCCCATTCAGACGAGCCAGTGGGCCAAAAATGTACACAAAACAACAACAAACAACAAGATCTATGTCTGTGTGAACAGGCTTGTATGGTATGGCTTGGCACAGCAGACACCGTACAATAACAGACAGAGCAGAGTGATGCAGCTGAGTAATAAGTACCTTGGTATGTTTACGGTCGATTGCCTATACACCAGTGTGTGCTGAATCACAGCCGGCCTCTCAATTAACTGCTGCTGATATGAATTCCTGTCTTATTCAGTCATGGAGGTTTCAGCTGGTGATGACAGATCCAACAGCTACCTGCATGTTTGTGCTTTTCTAAGACTGCTGCGCTAAATATGGGGTATAGGTGTTTGATGTCTTGACAGTAGTTCTGCAGAGTTGAAGAGGCTGTCATTCTTTTTGCAGAGAAAAGCAAACTTCCAAATTGATGACTTTAATAACCAGACAATTACAAGCTATGTTGAGGTGGTTAAAACGGACCATGAATGCAAAGATAGCAGGGCACTCTTCTGACACTCAGGAGCTTTAAAAATGTTTCATTCCACAAATATAAATGTCAAGCTGTCTGCAGCGCTAAATAAAGTCATTAAACTTTATTCTCCTGGAACCATCATCATCTTCTCACAATTTTATGGGAAAATCTGCCCATTACTCATCAGGATATGACATTTAAAACACAATACAATATTAAATGCATGATAATACTAAAGAGGAATGCAGTATTCTGGATATATTCTCTAGGGAACATGAAAGCAAACTATTACACATTTTATATTGTCTTTACATTAGCTAAAAAATCAAAAAAGAAAGAGAGTGAATCAAAAGGAATTGATAGCAGCCAGAGGAAAGATGTTTCAAAGCAGTTAATTTCCTAGTTGTTCATCCGGACATTTAGAATCCGACTGAAAAATCCTCAAGTAAGAAAACACTGAACAAATATTAAAACCTGGACCATCGTTAGCCAACCTCACAGACACTGAGGCCCCATGGCAGTGGTTGCTGGCTCAAATCCCGGCTTCGACCCAGTGATGCATGTCCAGCCTCCTCTTCACTCTCCACATTTCCTGCCTTTCCCCAGTTGTCCTATCCAATAAAGGCCCCACAACAACATTAAAGTTGTCAAAAGTCAAATCTCAGCTCTATATATTCAACACTGCTAAAGGTCTGTGGGTATATAAGATAATCAAGCATGACTAATATGAGCAGAGCAAGCACAATCAGACTTTGGTTCTCCTTGTAAGTTAACATGTACATGCTTGTGTTGGTTTGGCATTTATATACCGCTTCTCAACACAGCTCAAACACAAGTTTATCTTTCCTTTTTTTGGGCAAATTATCTCTGTGCTGAACTATATGCTACCACCATTGTTTGATTACATCCTGCTAAAGCACTGAAGCCTCATTGCAGCAACTATCAAATGGAGCTACAGTCCTGTGCAGCTCTTGGTGAGTGGCTGTGTTCTGGCTTTGAGACATGGTTTGACCAGTATGTTACTAAAACTCTGGTAGTGACTAATGAGGGTGCTGAAATTTCATCATTTAGTTGACTTAACTCCATCAGTCCTACAAAACAGGCAGTAATGCTCCAACTTCTTCTGTCTACAGCATAAGTTGAGCTCCAAAGATGTAGTGCAAATCTTTCCATTCTTGTAAGTGATGGAGTCTTTCCACAGTCTCAACCTTTCAAATACGTTCACATCAATTTAATTTGAAGTCTTTGCTTTGTAGCTGTCTTTGGAGGTGGAAACATATACAACTGTTTGTCTGACTAAATGATACTTTCAGTAGGGACTGAGCTGAATTAAAGGTCTAAATGAAGTGCAATGTCTGTAACACATTCTTAAGTGCCTTTATTTAAACTTTGTGCAAACGAAAAAGAAGTGTTTTTTATAAACTGAATTGTAGCGACTTCAGGTTACAAACAAGCTGCTGGGAGGCTGAGGTCGGCCCTAGTATGTGTCTAATGCACTAAATCAGATGATCACTTGAATCTGAAAAATGCATTTTACTTTTTATTGGTCGAAATGATGATAAGCTGGTGGCAATGTGAACAAATGCTACTTGACAATAATCCGAAGAGAACAGGGGTTATAACGAGAATATGGTGACCCAGCTCCCTTACACTCTCTCATCCACACCAAACAAGATGTAACGTGACTTCATAAAACCCTCCAATATCTCTGTCCCTGTCCACACGATCAACCATTCTCCAAACAATATTTCCCCCAAATTAAGTTATATCCAAAACAAACACATATAAAAACATAAAAATACATATAAAAATAAGCAGTAAACTAAGTCATTAATGGCTCCTACATGAGCTATGACAGCAAAACTCTTTTCCAAGTTGTCACAGTAACAGACCTAGACCAGAAATACGCCATAAACTCCGAGGGCCCATATCCCCCCACAGACAGGATAATAATGCAGGACTGTAAGTGAGGCCTCAACTAATTAGCATTTAATCAAATTAGTGAATAACAAATGCAACAAGGTGAACTTAGGGCGAACAGGGCCCCTCTGAATTGGGAGCAGCAGGGCAGCAGTCTGCCATGCCTGAACTGAAATCCAACCTCACTATGTGTTACATGCTTTTTATTACATGTTTATGAATAAAAAAGTAATTATGATGTCTGAGAAAATTGTCACAGAGTAGGCATGGAGGAATGTTTAATTTCATGTCAGAAATATACTTGCTGAGTTTTATGTGGTTTCATTTAGAGATCCCCAAAAATGCAGATTCAAATGTAAGGATAGGGAAAAGGAATTATATCAAATGTTACACATGCTCAGAAAAAGTTGTGAAATAGCCACTTATTTCTGATAAATGCCTGCAACACATCAAACATGGTCCAACGACTCATGAGCGTAACAGGTTTGACTGAGTACCTCTTGTCCTTCAGCCGTGCATGAAGTGATCTGTCCTTCTCTGGTTCCCTTGGCCAGGTTTAAGTTTCACCTCACACCAGAAGCAGAAATGCAGCAACAACCTGAGGTCAAAGTCTGAGGTCAGCTTCTCCTCCTCTTAACCCCAAAGGCTCCATGATCTCCACACGGTGCACTGGGAAGAGGAAGGGGAGTTGTTTACAGAGGGCCATTCAGGGTAGAAGCTTTGATTTATCTTAATATAGTTCACGAAACTTAAATCAGTGGTTCTCACCCTTTTTGAGCTGTGACCCCTAATTTAACATGCACCGGTCTCCGTGACCCTGCAAGCAAAAACAGTGCAGCTTCACTGAAAAACCAGCTGAAAATGTACTTTGAGTATGTTATTCTACTCCCTCATTAAGTTGTCAATAAAACTCTGGCTTTAATTTTATGCCTGCAGAGAAGTTGAAAGTTGCAGAAACAACTAAGTGAAGCGATAGTTGACAGGTGTGAGAGAGAACAGCAGCAGCTTTGCTTCTGGGATGAGCCTCCACTTAAGATAATTGGGGACCATTCTTGATATAATAAATAAAATGCGCATTTAATTTCTTCAGTTACTTTTTTTTCATGACATTCTATCTAATTTCACAAATTCAAATTTTCTTCAGGTGTGTCCTTTCTGTCACTTACACGCCCCAACCATACAGCCTACAATGTGTCTGATTTACAAATCAAGCACTTAGGATCACACTTAAGCTATCTGTTTCTAATTGAGATACAAGTCTTGCCCAAGGGCACAATAACATCTTACTTTTCTTGGCAAATAACTTTTGGATTGAAAAACATAAAGCAGGATCAAAATAACTGTTTCACGCAATAAACAGAACAACAATAGTAGCACATGTAAACAGATAATACAAACTTTATTTGCCTATTTAATAAAAGAAAACAACAATCAGCACAGACTAATTCAAAAGTTAGTTAAACACAGTGAGCAGAAAATCAATTTACATTTCATTTTGAACATGAATGTTGCTGAATGTGAAAAAAAGCAAGTCATAACATTTTTGTCTTTTCTCATTCTGCCTCTAAATAAGGAAGCAGAGAGCGACTTTAAAAAATCTTCCTGTTTGAAATTTTGTGCTTTTGTATTGATTACATTTTTCTAAAAAAAAATGATCCAGCAACCCCTTAAAATCATTTTGTAAAAGTTATTTTTGTTTTTTTTGTGAAAGCATTTAGTAAAAAAAAAAAAGTGCTTCCCTGTACAATGAAATTCTTTCTATGCTGACCAAGAGTGCCGATAATATAATAAAATATATTTAAAAATAGGCAAGAGAACCAGAAAGAGAAATGGTAATAATAACAATATATACAAATATACAAAACTACAAAAACTCTGCAGGCGTTTGAAGGCAGTAGACAGTGCGCAACAAAGCATTGTCTGAAAAGAAGTTAATTCATTACAGATGTATGTAAAATCTTAACTTTCAACCAAAAGTGATCTTGATTAGAGTGCAAATTTTGAGTTTCCATTACTAAATGTGTTTTTCCGTGACAAGTGCTGATAGTGCTGAGGACTTGCAGATGACAATTAAATTCTTTGTGTGTACCCCAAAAGTTTTTCCCACTTGATGAATATCCAGATCTCAAGTTTTCTGTCATATTTTCATTAAACCTTGAGTCTGCCGGGTTTCTTGTGCACCCTGCATGTTTTAAGCAACTCAAGCAGTATAGGATATCAGAGCAGGGGCGTCGTCCACATGGGTTGGCACAAAGTCATGCAAGTAAATTCAAAACTTATGCTTGCCTCCTCAACCCCTCTTTTTCTTCACTCTGCTCACACAGTAAAACAGAAAAAATATTTACAGTGAGCAGGAAATGTTTGTAAATTTGCAGAGGGTTTTAGTTTATTCTTCTCGCAGACTTGAGTGGTCTGAGGGTTAAACATGACCTCTGACCTATCCCTGAACCTATAAACTCCTCCCCCCTGAAAACGATTCAACAGGTTGGGTAGAACAATAAACCACTGTCAAAGCGAAGCTGTTGATTGGAGAAAGCTTCTCTCTGTGGCCTCTGTCTGCTCCCTCTTCTCTCGAGGTATCCCACTCTGATGAGAGCAGGATAGGAAATCAGGTCAGCAGAGTGTGGAGCATAGCAGACATACTTGGGAGCAGACTGAGGCCAAGCAGAGACTGTACACTACTGTGCAGAGTTTTGACTGATCTGTGTGCCTTTGTGAGTGGGACTTCACACAGCACAGCCACCAGCTGAGCCTGCAGGAATATCTATCGCTTTTAAATTCATCTTGAGTCGAGTGCAAGGCAGGGAATCAAATGTGAAGCACTGCACACATGTGGAGACTGACGAGTCGAAAGAGCAGCCAGATCAAATAAAAAGCAGCATGCCCAAAAAGTCTTTGAATAAACTGAGAGTTTGGGCTGAGCTGAGCTGAGTTAGTGGACCCAGTAGAGTGAGGGGAAACAGGAAAGAGGAGAAGAGAGGGGAGTTGGCGGATGGGAATGAGAGCTGAGGAGGGCCAGGCAGCACGGGTGGGCTGAGGTTTCTGGGGTTGAAGAAGAAAACTTTTTGACAACTTCATTCTGCATTAAAGAAGAGGAATTTTTTTTGTGTGATTGTTGCCCGGAGTTGCAAACAAGCCCATGAATCCCCACCCACCTGCAGAGAGCTGCACTGTGTGCTTTTAAGTGCTGCCCTGTTGTCTTATGTTTGCATGGAAAACATTTACTGCAGCACACCTGTGGAAGAGCGCAAACAGGCCAAATGATCCGGTGATATTCCCTCCGGTGGTAATTTACAAGCCCCTGTCTAAACATTATTGATTTAAACACTTAAAGGTAAGGACACACACTCAGGATTATACAGCTGGCTATATATTGGAGGAGAAAGAGTTTTCTATTACTGCGAATATCAAAAGGTTTGAATCAGTGTGTGTGTGTGTGTGTGTGTGTGTGTATGTGTGTGTGTGTTTAGAAGAGGTCGGCGTGAGGTCTTGACCACGGTGTCTCTGTCACTGTTTGGCTTTGAGCCTCACAGACCTCCTGTTATTGTTTTCAGTGGCTTCACTTTCTAAGGCTGCCCTGGCACTGATCACATTTCTCTCCCTCTCTCTGCAAACACACTCTTTCTTTCTTACCCTTACTCTAAAACACACACCACATAAAATGGCCAAACACACACACACACACACACACACAAACACACACACTGTTATTTATAACAGGGTGGAGGGGAGTTGCAGCTCGGCCTCACCAGGGCCTATTTTTGGGAAGGTTGAGCCTTCAATCAGTCAGGCTGACAGTTTCTCGGTGATACCAGAGGAACAATACAGAGCAGCCTGTTTATCTTCCTGTGGCCAGCCTGCTCGGCTCTGCTCCCCCCTGGGTCACAGTCACCCTGCCTCCCTCCAGGAAAAAGTGGACTTCCAGGACAACAGTGATCCCAAAAGTGGTCATTTACAGCTGCTGCTAGGCCTCTAAAAAGCTTTGCTTCAAGGAAACACTTTCTCTGAATCCATTGGTACCTCTCACTTTGATGTAAACCGAGAGCCTAAAAAAACATGAC
This sequence comes from Thalassoma bifasciatum, assembly GCA_008086565.1. NCBI lineage: Eukaryota > Metazoa > Chordata > Actinopteri > Labriformes > Labridae > Thalassoma > Thalassoma bifasciatum. The sequence continues at coordinate 235,647 of RPOG01000357.1, read as the reverse complement.
CACAAAATGAAAGCAAAACTGTCCAACTTTTGTGAGTACCAGTTACCTAAATATAAGGTGACGATATTCTCAAAACCCCAAAAAAAGGACCCCTACCCGGCTCCTTGGAGATGAAAAAATACTCCAGGATTCTCAATAATAACAACAATGTAACGTTAAAACCCATACATTTATTTAAAGCAATCCTTTTCTGTAAGAAGTGAAAATTTCCTATGATGTAAAATTAATCAAGTATAGAAGCTGATTCCCACTGGTTAAAAACATGAAAATAAAAACTTAGCTTTGTAAAGTTTTTTTTTTTGCCAATATTAAGTCAAAATTTAGAGATTAAAAAGTCAAAATTTCTACATTTCACCTTGAAATGTTGGCCTTTTTCTCATTAATTTCACTTCTATCCTCAAAATATTGACTGTATTGTTTCAAAATTTCAATCTTTTACTCAGAATTTAGACTTTATATCATTTTATATTATAAAATTTTGACTTTTCATCTTACAATTATGACTTTTTATCTCACCGTTTTCACTTTTTATCTCAAGATTTTAACTTCTTGCTTGATTATTTGTCTTTTTGTCCCAAAATTGACTAACTATTTCAAAATTTTGACTTTTTATATCATAATCTTGACTTTAAGGTAATGCCAGACACCCACTGTAGTGACTTTTTATAAATCTCAATGGTCTGTAGAACAATCTGAGTCTAACCTGGACATTTCAAGGAATTTTACGAAATTCCCCTCAGACATAATTTTATGACCAAAAAGGATGACACGCCCAGGCAGAGGAGGACGTTTGGTCACCCTACCTAAATGGGGGGGATTTTATTTATTTCCTTGTCATAAATTAAAGTTTGGTTTTGATCAGTTTTGGTTTAAGCAAACAAACAATTTAGGATGTCACCCAGAGCTAACTTTTCTGACGCCTCCTGCTCAAAACCCAAAAAGTCAGACGGAAAGTGAAAGTAGTGGAAAAAATTCTATGAGGACTTTGCAAGGCACTGACACAGAGTAGGTTGTGATAATTATAAATAAAGTAACACAGTCTGAAGTCGGGTTTCCTGGAGACACTCTTTACTGCATTTTGATGTCTTAAATGCTGCTTAAACATTGTTGTAAATCAAAGTATTAAACATCTTCTTTTCATGGCCAAAAGATGTAGAACACAGATGGCAGGAAACACAAGAATGATTAAACTGAGAGAGTGATGTGATCCTATGAGTCATTCCTATCAGTCATTTACCAAAAGTGGCTGTTTCTAAAAATGTATTTCCAGAGCTTCCAACTTGAATTCAATGGAGTTCTGGAGAGTTTTCTCATAAGTACTCTTCCTCTTATTAACTGCTGTAGATATTCATCTATCCTTCCCTGAATGAGCTCTCTTTATTGTCTCTTCATGTACTGTAGAAAAAAAGCTTCCTTTTTTACCTCCCCACAGCAGCTTTCTTTTTTGGTATCCCCCTTTAACTAAAAATAATTTCCTATGAACTCTGTGCGACACTGCCTCAGCAGATGAATGAAGGACCGCTTTGTGTGTGTGTGTAGGCAAAGAAAAGATAGTGAGTAAAGGGCTGGATAAGTGGGGAGCGAAGAGGGTGTAGGGAGCCTGACTTTGTTATCTATAAAGTAAAGATTTCTGTGTTTACTGGAGCTAATGGTCTATGTCATCACTACGCAACTACTGTGCAATGCTGGCTGGTGGCCGTGCAGTCTGAGCTGCATTTTATCTTCTTTTTTTTTTTAAAGACATCCACTGATAAAAAGAAAACAGGCTTGCATTAAGTTAATCTATAAATACTTTTATGGTATGAGAATAAATTAGATCACTATGACTTTTCTCAGAAAGGAATGAACTCGTGTTATAGAGTGGTTATCTTTTGTAGCTTCATGGCCCCTGGGGATGTCTGTCCTGAGCTGTTCAATGTTGAAGACAATTTAATAATTTGAAGGGTTTTTTTGCCATAAAATTGTGTGGGAAAGTTCATGCTCCTCAAAGAATCACATTTCTAACAGTAGCGACTAAATGACTTTTTTGTATCACCAGCAGCAGGTTGACTTTTGTTTCATGGAAAACCATTACTTTTGTTGAGTACAGACAATTCAAGTGCCCATTTCTTTCTTCATTTTCATCATTCATTCAGCTTCAGTTGCATTCTTTGATTTGAAAAAGACAGTTTACAGGCAGATCCCAGGATCTCTACAGCTTATGAATTTGTAGCTGTTTGGAAATTTTGGACGTCCAGCATTAATACTTTATATCAGTATAATACCCCCTCTTTGAACAAATGTAATAGCATGTTAAAACTTTGTATATCTCTTGCACTGTAGCATTACAATCACTGAGCATTGTAGTGAGCTGAAGTTTTCAATTAGCTTAGTTCCTCTCTTGACCTAAATACAGTCTCTAAATGAAAGCCAGATAAAACAAAACTTGCATTTAGTGTGAGTGATCTCCACAGCTCCAAAACCAAGTGGACAAACAGAGATGTACCTTTCAAAAACAGCTTAAGTAGCATTAATGTTTGAAATTGTGTGGTTCCACATGTTCTGGCATAATAACGTGCACTTCTGGATCTGTGCTGCTGTTAAAGGATTAGTATTTTACTGAGCCTCACACCACTAGGCCACAAACCACAGGCTGAACATTTTCACCAGCCAAGGAAAGTACTTTATCATCTGCTCTAAGGGCACACATAGCTGACAGCACAAGTGTCTTTTAAAAGTCCCAGTGATGCGTCATATATTGAGAAGATACTGATCTAAGAGAAAATGTTCTTCAGGCCTCGTGAGCACAGATGCCGTCATTGTTTCAAATTGGATCCTCTTTCATTTTTCAACAGCTACACAAGAAATGATTTTTACTGTTCATTTAAGGGCTACAAAATCACAATTTTTACCCCTGAATCTTGAGTGTTTCAACAACAACAATGAAATCCTTATTTTGAGTGAACTGATCCTTTAAACTTGATAATGTTCTGCCTCAGGTCCTCTGTGATCAGCAGCTACAGCCTGTCAACAAATAAAGAAATATTTCATGGCACTCTATCCTTAAATCAACTTCTTGTCTCATGTGAACCAGGATGCAGGTTTGAAACTCTGATGCGGTGAAATGACTGTGAATATGAACCATGGGAGGACCTTTGCTCAATCTGAGGGGGCCTTTATCTCAAATATGCCTCACCTTTCCTGAACAACTCAGACAAACAATCCAGTCCACCTGTTTCTTGACCTGCGTTGTCAGACTGCTGCTTTGTGTTTCGTCTCCCCGAGCAGACACCTCTCTCCTCTCTGTCACTGTTTTGACTGATGTCTTTTCCGTCCTGCTGCCCTTTCTCAATTAAAACGGAAAAACCTCCAATCTTTTTGACCTCTACCTTGACTTGCCTTGTTTCCACTAAACACTCATGAAAACACACAGCCCTGACAGGTCTGCTCTCTCTCCTATTTTAGACAAATCCCCCGTGTATCCTCTTTTTCTTCCAGTCTTTTAAAGGTATGCCAGCTTCCCTAATCCGACATCATGACACACACTTATGTAAGTTGAAGCTCCACATATTTAATGGGCTTTAGTGAAAAAATTGCAGCAGAGTAATGCTGATAAAAAGAGTGATAGGAATCTTAAAATAGCTTTAAATCCCCTCCCAGTACTTTTTGGGACACAGCAACGGCCATTAATGGACACACTGTGTGAGAAACAGTTTTTATAAGTTTTATTACAAATATTGGCTGCTACCTCTTCAGACAAAGCATAACAGCTTAAATATGTGACACAAACATGAATAATAACATCAGTGACTCATTATTCCCAGGTCTTTTTCATTAGAACTCTTCAACGTTGCTCCTTGAGTCTCGTAGCTGTGTGAGAGATGTCAGCACCTCCTCTGTCGCTCTCCTCCCCAGCTGTTTACCACCTCTGCTCCTCACGTTCACCGTCCCACTCTCACTCTCTTTATCCCCAACCACTGGGAAGCACACAGAAATGAAATGTCTCAATTATAATCAGGTTCAGTGAAGTCAATGAAGTCATTCAAAAGTTTGAATTTGTAGTGATACTTAAAAAACGGAACAGTACAAGGTTTGACTTTAATGAGAAGTTACAGTTTTCATCCTATTATTCATCTTTACCAAATATGTAGTTGTACTGGGCCAGTTGAGCAGAGCGAATCTTCTTATTTAAGGTGGCTCCCTGGTCGTCATTCAGATCAGCCATGAAGCCAGCTTCACGGAACTGTCGGACCACCTTAAGAGAGGAGAGGGACTATTTTTAAGATTGTATCTGTGCTGAGCGTCTCACATCAACGAGCACATTAATACTATCGGACAAAGTACACTTGGCCTGCTGATGGGAGAAATTCTTCATCACTGACTGACCTGTTCGCCGTATGACTCACTGTTGCCCCCTACAGGTATAACCATAATCTGTGCTGGGGACAACCACAGTGGCCTGGATGAAGCCAAAAAGAAAAGAATTTTATGGTTTTGAATTCTGATAAAATTTGTGGTTTATGTGATTATTAATACGTTCTCACCATTTTCCTCCGAAGTTTTCTGCCAGAATAGCGATCATTCTTTCCAGGGATCCCAGCACTGCTCTGTGGATCATCACCGGTCTGTGCTGCTGTCCATCTCGACTGAGAAAAAAGTGAAAAGCTAAATAAATGAAGGCTCGTTGGGGGAGGTCAAGGGGCTAGAGGGAAAAAGTCAAGACAAGATATCGCTGGGTAGAATCAGGGTCACTGTTGTTCACTTCGTAGGCATTCATAGGTCGACCTAACTTGGCTGTTACAACTCATGTTTAAATGGCTGTTGAATTTCATGTCCCATTCACTCGCTTTTGAACACCACCATTTTCCCTTGTCCTGTCTCCCTTTCAATGTTTCCTGTACGCACCACAACAAATGTATTATTTACTGCCTTTCTCTGTTGCATACTTACAATCAGTAGGCGCTTAAAGACTGACATTTTAAGGAGTGTCTGGATGTTAACGTTGAGTCTTCTCATGCTCACTCTGATGAAGTTACAGAGGCAGAATGGTGAGATGAAGGTGGCTGATGTAACAGTGGAGCAGAGAGAAACAGCACTGTGCATGTGGCTCCTGCTGTCCCACCTCAATGAAACGAGTTATCAAATACTGGGACAATAATGTTATGATGTGTCAGGGTGTAATGTATAAGTACAATGGTAGAACTCTGATGGTAGAACTCCATTTCACTCCACTTAACCAAAATCAGGAGATGTGAGCACAATAACTCAATTTTATCTTCCTGACATCGTCCCCCTGTTTGTTTTAGTGTTGATTTTAAGATTTTGCTGACTACTTTTAAAACTCTTCAAGGCCTTGCTCCATGTTAGATTTAAGACCTTTGAGTATTATATGAGCCTTTTGATCAATCAGGTCCTTGGACAGAGGTCTTCTAAATGTGCTAAAAACTAAAGGAGACGAGGCTTTTGCAGATCATGCTCCGAGGCTCCAGAAGAGTCTCTCAGATTAAATCAGGTCTGCTGAATCAGTAGCATCATCAAAGTCACTTCTTTAGACATACTTTTATCTGAGAGCTTCTCTGATTTTAGCTAAGTTTTTGTTTTATTTCATTTTAAAATCTATTTTACCTTATTGTCTCAATATATTGTATTTTATATTTCTTTTTCTCTGATCTTGTTTTCCTGCCTGATTTTACATGAATTGTTTTCATGGGAATTGTTGTTTTGCTGCCTGTAAAGCACTTTGTAACTTTGTGTCCGCAAAACGCTACATAACTAAAGCTCATTATTAATATGATTATAATAATAATTAGTATTTCAGCACTGTTGCTAAATTTCAGTGCATTAGGGGCTCGTGTCTCTCACACATGGACACCCATGGGCTGCCCAAGCCGACCAACGCTGACCATTTTCTGGCCTTCTGAACAAAAGAAACGACATATGATAAACATGATAAGGAATAGAGAAATATGCAGCATGTCTTCAAAATATTTTCAACAGATCCAAACATACAGAAAGAGGAAACAGAGGGAGGACAGGGTGAAACACTGTGCGAACAGAGACGTGAAATCTTTTACTAAAACAGGGTCAATCAGCAGATTGCAATGTTAAACCTGGTGCTCAAAAGTCAGAGAGGAAAGCCGTGTCCGATCAAAGGCCTTTTCTTCATCTTATGTCACTTAATAAAATTTTGAAACATCTTGTAACGTCATCTTGTAATGTCTTTTAATATCTTTGGGGATAATTAATCCATGGCCCATCAATCAATCTGTTTTAATATATACAGCCCCAAATTTTCACAAGGAAAAGGAGAGTCATGCTGAAAGGCTACAAATCAAGATGAACTTTTATGGTTTTACTTTGTTCCATGGAAAATTAATAATTATTACTGATTTCAAGAAAATCCACCACAGTGTGACACATGTAAATGTGAAATCTGTCATTCAGAGACGCAGGATTGTATCCTTACTGCTCACTGCTGAATATGACAGTCAAAAAAATTTAGCACAAGAACACAGAGCGTCCTCACCTGAACTGAGAGGACCCATAAGATAAGGAAAAATCTTTGATGGTGAAATTGGTTTATAATTAATTCCCTTGAGCGGTTATAGGATATCATCTACATCGAGCATGTGGGTTTATGTAACAGAAGAACATGCTGCTAAGTGCCAATCTGCAGATTTATATCACTACAGATGTAGGAATGAGAAAGTGATCGAAAGCCAGGAGTAGAAATTTACGACTCACCCCACATATTGAAGGTCAAATCTGATTGGCAGCTGGAAGTCTAACTGGATTGTGGCACACTGGTGCTGTCTGCCAATGGCGTCTTTTATCTGGATGTCGATCTATGAAGACAGATGCAGGAGTGTGTTACATTGGGTTGCACTTTTCCGCTCCTGCCAAAATCTACAAATAGGATTCAGAGCCCTGACGCCACAGCCTCTGCTGGGGGACAAACTGCATTTTTGTGGACAGAATTAGTCATAGCAGTGTTTACAAGAGGGGCTGATCCAGTTAATTGTGGTTTACACACCCTAGCTGGATGGCAGTGAGGAATGTCTGTTTGTTTCTCGGTGCATGTTACACTGCGTCTCACCCCACCCTGATGTGACCTACCTCCACTCCCTTAACATCTACATGAACTCAGTCATATAACATCTTCCTGCTTTCTGACTTGTTCCATGAGTTGACGAAAAATTAAACAGCCTCGAGGAAAACCAAGGTCATTATCGTGTTGAGCCACTCTTTCGGTCGTAAAACACAAGAACAGCAGCTTGCACATTTCTGCTTTTATTACTGTTCTTGTGGTGCGGGACAGGGTGAACTGTATCAGTAAACTCAAAGATGCATTTGTACTGAGCCAGAAGGAAACAAAGACCTATGTGTTGCTCTCTTATCTGTGAAGTTACACTAATGAACTGATTTCAGAAGAATTCCAAAGATAGGATGGAAAAGACGACTAAGGATGGATGGACCTATGGGTAGTATTCATGGCTCTACTATTTAGAAAAAGTGCTCATTTTTAACCCAAAAGCAGGAAGATAGGATTCATACCAACCCCACATCTAACCAATTCACACTGAGGCTAAAGCTAGCAGCCAGTTGGATTATTTAACAGAGAGTGAAACATGGTGAACAGCTAGCCTCTCATATCGCTTTTCACATTTCTCAAGATTTTTGAGTCTGGTAGCTTTGCAATAAAAGAGATAATGTAAAGTAACTTGGAAACAGTAAGTATGAATCCCTACATGTCGAGACAATCCACCCCTTCAATCACGCTGACGCTGTCTGGACTCTAATTTTCATAACCAGCTGCTCAATTCACATTATCTAGTCCATAAAAACCGTACCATCAGTCTTCTTTTATGCTTCTTTTCTCAACCTACCTTAGGTCCATAGAAAGCCCCGTCTCCTGGATTCAACTCCCAATGTTCTCCAAACTGCTGAAGACTTCTTTCCAACTGCTGCTCTCACACACACACAGACACAGACAGACAGACAGACAGACAGACAGACAGACAGACAGACAGACAGACAGACAGACAGACACACACACACACATATTATGGCTATGTTAGCACTGCAGTTAAAAGTGACCTGAATCTTGTTCTTTCACTCAAATTCCTTCTTCTTCATAACAAAACTTGTTCAAAAATTTGCCAGCTGCCACCACACACTGTTTTTAACACAAGATGGTAAATGAGACGACCAGCTGCCGTTATGTTCCTTTCCAAAAACAATGTTCAATGTGTGTGACGTAATTCATGTTCCACTGTCTGTGCGGGTCACTTCAGGACACAGAAGCTCTTCATATCGCAGTCCACACACAGGGCACATTTAGAAATATGACTTGAACAGTGATGCAAAAAAATTGGATTAGAGCAATAAGGCCTAAGACTGTCACGTCAGCTTTTTGTTGTACATGAAGGAGCTGTGGGAGCTTGAACTGAAATGTTAAAATAAACTTAATTTAATCATCTTTAGTTGCTCTTTTGTCAGTTATTTTAAAGCAAGTAGCAATTTGAGAATGTACATCTGTCTGGCGTGGCGCACACTGCTCCTACAAAGTACCACACATAAAATGTTCTGATTAATTGAATATTATTAGCTCATTTAATCTTGTAAAAGGATTTTCTATAGCCACAGTAAATCATTTACCTATAAAGGAGCCTTTGGCATAAAGCAATGTGAGTGTATACTTTAACATGTGTTTGTGAATTCACCTGCTCAGCATTATCCCACTGCTCAGGCTCCCCAAGGCACGGTGTAGGACGCGTGGAGAGGAGGCAGTGGAAGGAAAATCCAAACACTTGATAGACTCTCCTCACAAAGTCCAAACAAGCCACAATCTCGTCTTGAAGCTGGAAAGAAGGAATGAAAAACAGCTGAGGATAAGAGGAACAAGGAGACCAAATAACAAATAATAAACCAAGGAAAGGGTTGAAATCTAAGCTAGGGTGGGAAAGAAGTTACCAACAAATGTGTTTACTGTAACCCTCAAAGATTGAATTAGTATCTGAGAGTTAAACAGGGGGATGATTATCCTGTGACTTTGATCTGGATTTTAACTGGTCAACAGGCAGAGGAGAGGAGGTTGTAGGTAGAGGAGCAGGATTACAGAGACTGTGGAGCCAGAGAGATGCACGTATGGAGGTGTAATGTTTAAACAGGACAAAGACCTTCATTCTTTCAGGCTGGGGCCTCCTGGAATGTCTCAGGAGTTATTTGAACAGCCCATCTAATCACTGTAATGTGGTTCCACATGTGTCCCATTCACAGTTCATACCTCTCTTACAGCACTGTCAGAAAGATGCAGAGATTTAGAAAGTGTGCAAGGACAACAAAGTGCCGGTATGCAGGGTAATATGCGGTGTTTGTACCTGCTCAGGTGTACAAAAGATGTGGGCATCATCCTGGCAGAATCTTCGAACACGAGTGAGGCCTCCGAGTGCTCCAGAGAGCTCATTACGGTGAAGCGCTCCGAAGTCTGCCCATCGAAGGGGGAGCTCCCTCCATGAGCGAACACGCTGCTCGAACATAAGACTGAACACAAGCAAGATGAGGAGGTAAGGAATTGTTTCGTCTATATAAAACAGAAAAACACGAGCGTTAAAGTGTGTGTACCAGTGTGCAGGACAGTTCATGGGTTTGAGAGCGTAGGTCTGAGCGCCCTCTGATGTCACAGTGAACATGTTCTCGCTGTAGTGTTCCCAGTGGCCCGAGCGCTCCCATAATGCAGTGCTGTACAGAGTCGGGGTCACGACCTCAGTGAAGCCTCGCCTTCGGTATTCGCTCTACAAGACAACAGGAAGGAAGGATGTGTGTGACAATGAGTGTGGGCCAGGGTCAGACTGTCACAACAGTGCGATAATTAAAGCCTAACAAGAGCAATATCCTGGCGACTGATTGGAACATGGAGGTCTTCTGGATGCAGTCAACACATGTACATGCAGTGGTATGTCAGTGCATGTTTGTAATGTTTACATGGACAATTTTACATTGCTTACATCCTGTATAGAGCTAGCTCTGGTCCTTTTGTGGAGCTTGCATAATTAACTTTCGTTCAGTAAATTTGGAAGCACAAGCAAGGCTGAATTGGATAATGAAGTTTGAGGAAATTTAAAGTGGTTGCTGGAGTCAGCAGTCAGCAGCACAGTTAAACCAATGGAGGAATTAGTGTCTGGGGCGTATTTAAGTACAAACCACTGGGTAATAAGCTTTTGTGAAGTCCCTGCACCATGTCCTATGAATATGTGAAATCTTTGTTTATTTTCTTATATCAAAACAAAGCAGTGGCACTCCATACAAACTCTTAGGATAAGCAAAAGAATAGATAATTAATATAAATGTTTACCCATACCTCAATTTATGCTAAGGCTTTGTTCTAAAGTGTCACTCAAGACTTTGAACTACTAATTATTTTTTCCTGGATATTTCTCTTCTTCTTAAATTGTCCCCATATAGAATACTCTCATAAAAAATAAATAAAATTAATTATGTTGCGATCAGTGAAACAGATGGTGCATGGAGTGCTTGTTCACCTTGATGAAGTCAGTGAGGGTGTTGTATATGTGAGCTCCTTTAGGCAGGAAAAAGCAGCTACCTGGACTCACGTCATTGAAGAAGAACAGCTCTTGGTCCTGCAAAATTCAAGTACAAATGATGTTTCAAGACACAGCTTTGACAAAATTCTCTTTTAGTTAATTTTATGTTATGCACCTGTTCAACCTACCGCTCCTATACGCCTGTGGTCTCTCCTCCTAGCTTCCTCTTGCTCTCTCTCCCACGCCTCCTTGTCCTTCTCTCCTGGAAACGCCGCACCTAGAAGACGCGTCAAACCTGAAGATTCCGTCTGATTGGTCAGGGTCAAGGCAGACAGCTGGGATGTAACAGAGGATAAGTGGGTTGAGCGAGGGACAGAGAGAATAATAATGAGCAAACAAAGAGATGGAGGAAGAGAAAGGGAGAGGGAGGCCAGAAGAGGAAGGGGTGACAGCAGCACGACTGATGGATGGCAGCGTGTTTGTAAAGGCTGAGAACAGGAATCTGGCCTCTGACAAACACAACATCCTGCTGCTGATATTTCCAGCCTGGCTGCCACGGAATCCCGATCTGCCCAGTGACAGCTCGGTATGGAAACTTCTCTCTCTTGTTTGATCAATAAAGACGAGGGAATTTCCATTTGCCCAGCATGTGTCCACAGTGTGGGCGATGCCAAAAGTGTCCAAAAAGAAAATGTTTAAAATGAGTGAGGAGGGTTAGCCCCACATCATTTGTTTTCTTTTAATAATGTTTTAATCTCCTTTTCTCCTAAACCATTTGTAAAAGACCCAAAAAGAAATAAAAAGACTAGATATTCAAACTTCAAAGAGAAGAAAATGGAGACAATTAACACACACATACAGACTCTCACCTGAAGCATCTTGAAGGCCTTGAGGAGGCCAGTGTGTGGGAGGAGAGGGCCTCTGCAGACTGAAATGCTGTTCCCACACCTGAATCACATCAGAAAGACCACATAGATTTAATCATCTTTACAATGTCAGAGGATGACAGCATGAAAGTTAATATCAGATTGGTGAGTTCATTACATGCCTGTACACAGTGACTGTGGGCCCATTCATCTGCTCCTCCACAAGCTGCAGTCTCAGCTTACTGTCCTAACAAATAATAATCATGCACAGAACATTTGACCATAGACACCAGAGCATTAGAAAATGGCTTTAGTTCAATGTATTAACATTGGGATATTGGAAAATATCAGTGACAGAATCAAACATTGCAGGTACGCTGATTACAAGTGTTATCAGTGACAGTTTAGCTGAGCTCACAGTTAAGTCCTCTACTTAGAACTCCCATGGTAATGAGTGGGAAATAATGACTGTGTGAATGATTTCAGACACAACCATGGGTGTACTGTTATAACAGAGACACCGGTGCTGCTGACCTGGAAGAGCTCCCGGACTTCATTTGCATTCAGCTCCAGTCTGGACAGTGGAAGTTTGAGAGCTGCAGCCTGTTTACATCCGTCCTCCACAGCACTCAGAGACAGGACACTGTGTGGGGAGGGTAGAGTTGGGTAAATTAAAAAAAGATGATTCTAAAATATTGACAAAATATACTTTGCAAGAGTTAACAAAATATCCATCATGATTTTGTGTGAGGAAGAGAGTTCTGGGACTCTGTATGACTGTTTCAGCCATGAAAGAATGCAGCGTTAACGTTTAAAGCATAAACCAATGTATAGTTACAATGTGAGCAAGAAAAGATGAAACAAAAAAAATAAATCTACAGATCTGACACACAGAAGCATATTTCTAGTTGTTTCTAAAAGAGACTCTAAATCCTGTCAGACACACGTTTCATAAAGATCTCACCTGTTGTCTAGAATATGATCGCAGTAAAGCCCAAGCTCTGATGCTCCTTCTCTGCACACCTCTGCTCCAAACTCCCCCTCCAACACTGACCCAAGGACACACGCTCCTGTTCTCCATGCTGCCTTTAATTGGACCACAGTAAAACATAGGCAGAGTATTCATAGTTTGGGTGTGTTTTTACGAAAAAGTATTACCAATTAGTTCCTTAACCTTCTGTTTTGGATTTGGAAACAAAGGCCAATCATATAGTAGGACATTTTTAGAAATAGAAAATAATCACAAGTAAAATATCCTACTGTCACATCTCTTTAATTTATGCAGGAAGACTCAAGGGTTTTGTTGGCCAAAAACAACCTGTTTACAGTGTCAATTAAAGTATATGGACAGAAAAAGCACATACAACAACAGTACTTTTCAGACAGACATAGCATGTGATTACCTGCCTTCCCTCGGCTGTGTCAAACCCCAGAAGTTGGAGTTCGCAGTCTGTCTCTAGGGGTTTTCCAAGCTCCCACAACTCCCCATTCACTGTACAGACCAGTGCTCCTTTCATTCTGTACGGAGAGAATTCATTTCAAATTTCTCAAGTGCAAATGGGTGATACATCAAAACATTCCGTCTGTATCAAATACCTACCGGACACTTTGAGCAACCGATAGAGGCGTAGTAACACCAGCTGTTCCCTTTACTGTCCGGCCGCCAGCCAGTTGGATAGTGAGTGGTGTTTCTGTGGCTTCAGCTCTCTTTTTATTGACTTTTTTCCCCCAGAGGGACTCAAACACTCGCAGTCGTTCAGAGAGAGCAGGGGAAACCTGAAGAGACAGGAGAGATGCAGCAAATTAAAAACGACACACAATCCCTTTACAAATATAGAGCAAATTCTTTATATAACAGCTTCAGTAAAGTTAGAGATATCTGCCATGCTAATATCCATGTTTCATTATTGATTTGAAGAAAAAAAGAGAGATCTGTCTCCTCTTTGCCTCATCTTTCTTGCTACATGAATGTAAAGTGAATCTATATTCTTCCTGAGAATTAATTCCACTATATTTCAATGGATGAAAAATGCCTTTTATTACTTTTTTGTTGTTAACATCTTTAAACCTGGGCTTTTGTCTGGAGTGTGTTTTTTAATTTTCCTTGCTATGGAATCAGAAAGACCAAATAAAGTATAAAAACTAAACTTGGACTTCGGACAAGAAGTTTGGTCATCAGTGTTTTGAGTTTGCTATGAGTTATGAGTTATCAGTGTTATTTAGGGGTGTCCTGATGTAATATTAATATCAGATATTGGTCAAATATCAGTAAAATAATAATTATTGGATTATATCGGCTTGCATCTAAAATCTTTGATAAAAGCACTCTGTTACAAGTAGCCTTTTCCAGACTCTGCTCCAGAAGCGCCAGATCCAGCATGTAGAGCCCACGTGATCCAGTAACAGCATGTTCTAAGGTACCAACAAAGGAGTACTAGTGATGTTGGCCAGTAGTGGCAGTTGTTTCCGTTTATGTCAGAAAAAAAAAATGCGTCTGAGTGCAAAATTTGTCTTGCACAACTTTACATACATTTACACTTCGAACATTCCCCAAAAGGTTATGTAAGCCTTGAAGACATACAACTGCAGCTGAATGTCAGACCAGTCCTGCTGATACTGTATCACATCAATATTAGCCAATACTCAAGACTGCAAATATCAGTATTGGAAGTGGAAATGTTGTATCTGGACATCCCCATTAGTCATTAGTGTTAATGTAGTTAAATATGCTGTTTCTTTCACTGAAATAGGTGGAATGTTGTAATATCCCCAAAAGATGATGTGGGCAGTGTCCCTAAATGTGGCGGATAAGCCAAAGTTCCAAAAATAAAGTGTCATAGGTCTGAGAGTCAGAAATATTATGTCCACGTGTAAAGTTTCAGGAGATTAATAATAATAATAAATGTGGAATACTCCTAACTTCACAACAACACCTTAATCTTATTTTTGAGTCCTTTTTAACTGCTCTTTTTTTGGAAAAGTGACACATAGCCTCATAAAGAGAGAGGAAGAGAGCAGGAAGGAAAAATAGAGGGTATAGTTGGGTCAAACTCACTCATACGACACATCCACATTACACACTATTTTTCCAAAAACAAAGCTCATGTCCTTCACAAGTAGCAGACTGTTGTAACAGATTTAAATGAGCCAAAGATATTCAAGGAGATCAGTCATCAAAAAGTGTAAACACATATTGTACACAACATGCCACTTCCTCAGCAGCTCCAAGTCAAAGGCACTGGCAGGAGACATGGTTGCTAACGTTAGCTGAAGTCACTGTTCTGCTGTGTATAACTCGCGCACCTTGCTGTACCTCCTGTGCGCGCGAAGCGTCGCACGAGCTGCCGACCGACGGGCAACCAGCTGAAACACCTGTGTCACCGCCATCCTTTGAATTACAGCCTGATGTACTAATTAACCACACGCGTTCATTTTAAAGTCTCTAAGCGCTGTCAGCCCTCTCTGTAGGCAGCCATAACACCGGAACTACAGATTAGGACAGGGGCTGTGACGTCATGACGCTACAGCGAGGCAGCGTGCGCGCTCACGACTGTAGGCTCCCGCTTGTGTGCACAGAGATGCTCACGCCTCACTACCACTATATCTGCAGGTGTTTGGGGTTATTTTGTGAAGTTTCTCAAATTTAAACACGAGTTGGCACATTAAGAACAGTTACTTCACACAGTTTGGACAAAAATGTTTAAATAACAACGGAAGAAACTTCAAGCTGCACTGGCGACAGGAGAAGCACAACAAGTCCTTTTATGAATGGTTCACCTGTGGTAACATGTTTTAGTAAAGGTTGTGCTCACCTTTCTGAAAATACGCACCTAGTATTAGTGAAGGAAAATTTAGCAATACACATTCAAATTTTGTTATTTCACTGCTCGAAGCATGAGCTTTTAGTACATTTCAGGATCCGATACCACTATCAAGCAAACTGGTGACCTATGAAGCCTACTCCCATAGGAACTAATACAGCAAGGAAAAAGGATATAAACATTCTGCAAATATACATCCATTTAAGAAGAATAACTGGAAAAAAAATCCCAATCGGATTGGTTATTCTCCAAGAACATAAAGCGCCTAATTAAAAATGTATTTGTTGGAAAAAGGAAATAACTATATTTCATAGATGGCGAAAATAGCTCTGCAGTGACTAAAGTGGAGACGAAAGCACAGGACCTGACGCTCATGTGGTAAAGTACACCAACATGGCCACTTGGGGGAGACACAACACTTATTGACGGAATAAGGTTCGGCGTATAAACCACTTTATACTTATGAATGTTAAACTGCAACCAGACAATTCTTTAAATTAAAATTTTGCACCATTACAGAGTTATTTATGCTTTAATCTCATCTAGAAATTAGTTATGTCATCAAATAAAAACAAATCTGGTCACTTTCACTGTAGTAAGTCTCAACTATTGGAAACTCCAATTGAAATAAGTGCTCACTCATTTTACTATGTCCAAGAAAATTCAGTGAAACTGAAAACAGGACATAACATAACTGGGCCTAACATTTGCAAGACGGTATTCTTTCTTATTTATCTGCCGATTTTGAGTATATCATTGATAGTCTCCCACTGCAGATTCTTTTAACAATTTTGCACTTGCTAAATCATGTAGAATCACAACAGATACAACTAGAGTAATGGCACAGGGGCCATGATTAATCCTCTGCATGTTCACTGTAGCAGAGACGATGGTGGCATGACATTATTGTATTAAGGTTACTCATCCACCATGTCTTAGCTGAAACAGCATTTCAAACAAATTGAAATGAACTGTGCAGCCATTAATTAGTGTGACTGCAGTTATAGCTGGTCCACTGGAACTGGGTCAGTCTGTGTCATTATATCTTGGTGTAAATGTAATCTGATGGAACACTTCAACAGTTTGAAAATTGCATTACTATTTTTTTTCCTGAAAGAATAGTGCATTAGAGTGTGCAAAATGTTCAGCAGCAGTAAAATAAAAAAAGAGAGCCAAGGAGAGGGTCACAGCTGGTTACAGTAAACGATGCAACCATAAAATGACAAAATGAATAAACACAGGAAAGTATGCCTGCATGGTTTGGCAGTATGTTAGAATAAAAGAGATCGACTCTCCCTTTTGTTATGCATGTTAACTGTGGCATCTTGGGCATGTGTGCACATTCATCACACGAGAAAGGATTGGACACTTAAAAATCAGTGATATAGCATTGATAGGAACAGCATTGAGAGCAATTCGACTTATTAGATGTACACATATCATCAGTGATGTTACAAGTTCGGTCAGTTCCAAACTTAATCAGTCAAAGAGTAGGTGAAGAAAGATAGGACATTATGATGGAGGATGCATATAAAAAATAAAGCCCCTCTGCGCAGAGAGCTGGTAAAATAAACAAAGATCCTGAGAGAAAGTGACAGGCCAGCGTAACATTTAGTTCAACATCATAAATCTGATGATGTGCCAAAACTCAGGACAAACATGCTCATTGTCTTTACATTTTAACAGTGTATCTATTCACCAGTTTACACAGAATCATTCAGTGCTTATTGTATCTTGATGAGATGTTTTTTAAGTCAGTGAAAACACTTTCAATGTGAGCACACAAGGGCATCCCAGGGAAAGAAATGAAATTAGCAAAGAAATAAAGCAGAAGAAGGGGCACACATACATATCAAAATGTCGCTGCATTTGAAATGGTTTTCCTCTTTAACCATGTGCGAGTGCTGCTGCAAAGTGTAAATGGCTGATTTAGTTGAATGGGGAAGGACCGAAAATAAGACATTTAATGAAAATGCAGTATGAATGGCAGCAGCTGTGTTGAATTATCAAAACTGTTTGAGCAGAACAAAAACAGCTGAACAGCGCAAGTAAAATATAACAGCGCAATTCAAGTCTTAAATGGTGACCAAATAAAATATCTCCCCCCCGGTTGAATTGAAACTCTGGTTTTTATTCAAGTCAGTACACTTTGAAGCCTAACGTGAGCGCAATTCAAGCTCCAATACTTTCTCCCCAAACTACTGGGTATCTTCATGACTCAGTCTAACTTGAAGTGCACACAGGCGGACATTTCTGTTGGAAATTAAAAAAAAAAAACATAATTCTCTTCTGTCTCCTCTTCTGTATGCTGGATTCAGAAAGAAGATAGAAAGGTGCGACATACTGTGGAGAAATTCTTCTGGGGCTAAAGCTTATCCAAGACCTCGATCACAGTAAATACGGGTGCGCGAGTGCTGATCAATGTTCTCATAAACAGGAACAGGACTTGAAGAAAAAATGCTGACTCATCTCAGTTTTTTTTATATTTACAAGCTAAAGAGATATACAGTGAGATAGATAGGAGGTGAAAAAGAATGAGCAAGAGAGAAATATTATATACAGCAGGAACTCAAGAAGTAGGAATATGTGTTAACCTCAGCTGCAACACAAATCTTATTTCTAACAAATGAGAAATACCTTTTAAGGACACCCACAGCACACACACTCTCACACACTCATGGGAGAAGAGCTTACTTATAGCCCGTGGTCATCACTTCACTCAATTATTTTTACAGGAGCAGTTTGATGTTTTGAAAAATACCAGTGCTGGCTTTTATGTCGGTAAAAATGTCATATAGGAAGAGGATAATGTTAGCTTAGCTTGGCAAGGCATAAAAACTGGAAACAGAGCAAACAGCTGGCCTGGCTCAAAGCGCACAATCAAAGCAGCCTGGATTTTGTGATAATAAGCAGTGACTGCAGAGTTCTGCAGCCAGCTGAGATTCAAGAAAGTCACTTTAGTCCTGAAAAGCCACATAGAATTTAAAAAAAAGCAAGATAGAGCCTATCCATCACCGTTTTTTTTCTTGACCATGAGAAAGTTGCAGGCTAGCTTTTCTGTTTCCTGTCTTTATGTGAAGCTTTTCTAGCTCTTGTTTTATACCATCAGTACAGGTACCAGAGATGGTTTAATCTTCCTCTCCTGTTTTCAGTCAAAAAAAAATGAGTAAGTTTTCAAAAATATCAAACCTCCATTTCTCTTTGATAATTTCCAGTGCCATGTATACCTGGCTCTCTCACTAAGCTCTCTCTTACTGACAAAACCCCAAAATAAGAATTGTGGGCAAACTATAACATATTGTTTCACTTCTGCAGTCTCTGTTTTTATGTTTTCTAAAGAAATCTTTGACTGTTGTGGCACCTCATGATGCTTCTCTATTGTGTATGATGAAAAGAAACAAGTGGAAGGCTGAGGTTTGTTACACACCATTAGCAGTACTGAAAACCTCATAGCTGTAAGGTACAGTGTAAGATGACTGGCTGGTTATTAGCTGAAGTGTTAATTTTTAATCAGCTATTTACACACAACCTAAGGTAGTTTTAGTTCAAGCTATTTGACAGAGTAAAGATATCTGGGCTCATACCAGCAGGGCTAACACACACTCCGCAGTTCAGCGCTGAGTGCTTGTACTTCTCATTCAGCATGTCATAGAAGACCACATCAGTAGCGTGGGGGCAGGAAGGGTCTCTTCTGTGAATGAAAGGGACCACCTGTGAAAGGAGGACCAGCTCGCTTGCCCCCTCGAAACCCCCCATAAGGGTGATCTTGGTTACGGTGCTGAGAGGGGGCTCGGCCTCGCAGCAGAGGTCTCTGAGGGATGGGGACTGAGAGAATTGGGGGTCGAGTAGTAGGGAGGGTGAGGAGAGGGACGGGGTTAGAGGTTTTGTTGCGAGACTGAGCAGGAGGACTGGCCGGGGGCTTGTGAAGAGGAGGTGCTGTGGACTGGGAAGGAAGGCGAGAGGGGACTGAATCAACCACAGGGGAATTAGGGGTGGAGGGGGAAGCTGAGGAGGATGTGGGAGAGTGGGGTGGAGGAGGTAGATTTAAGGGCTCCTTCACTCTGCCTAGTAAAGGTAAGGGAACACCTGGGTTACCTGGGCGGAGAAGAGGGGGAACATGACGGGGGTTAAAAGGCTCTTTGACTGTGCCAGGGCGGAGATGCTTGGGGGGCTCGCCTAGCAATGATGACATGCGAGGGGAAGGGCCTAACTTTCCTCCTCTGGGCCCCAGCCCACCTCGCTCTACACCTTCAGGTCTGATCGAGAGAGAAAGAGAAAGTGGACGGTCGACAGGGACCAACACTCCTCCTACCATTACAGCAGAGGGCGCTGCAGGGTTGTGGGTTGGAGGAGGAGAAAGGCGCTGTGGCAAGGGAGGTGGAGGGGGCCGAGGGATGGGAGGAGGAGTGCTGAAGAAAGGAGGAGTGGGAGGAGGAAGCTGGTGTAAGAGTGATGGAGGAGGAGTCTGCATGTTGTCTGGGTGGTAGGGTATTTGGAACTGAGAGTGTGGGGGGGGGTGAGGGAGTGGAGGAGGAGGAGGATGGAGATGTGGAAGAAGTAGATGAGGAGGAGGATGAGGCATGGTGGGGGTCATATCCTCGTTGGCACCTTGGCCAATGTTAAGAGAGGACGGGGCAGAGCTGGGTGAGGGGGGGTGGGCTTCCATGTATTCCTCCTCTTCATACCACATCGCTCCCCCAGGCCGATTGCTGGTCCCACCTCCTCTTCGGGAACCTCGGCCAATTACACGGATACTCTCTACTGTCTTGATGCGCTCTCCAGCGGGTGGGCGGTTAGAGTATCCCAGAGTTTGAATTGGTGCCCCTTCAGTGCAGGGTGACACCAGTGTCTCAATACGATGATACTGGCCTTCCTTTCCACCCACATCAGGAGACCCTTGACCTTTGACCTTATCCTCTCTTTTTCCACTCAGTCCTCCATCATCTGAGCCAATGCTTGTCTTACGAGAGCCTGAAGAGAGTCTCCTTTCCCCCATCATCCTTAGCTGGCTGTGCTGTCCATCTCTTTTACATTTCATGTCAACAACTGGGGAATTTGACACCTGCTTCCTCACATTAATGCTGTCTTCCTCTTTTAATTTGTTGCCACTCTTCTTACCAGCGCCAAACCGAGATGAGGAGGAAGAGCCCTGAAAGTCTCCGTTGCTGCTGCTTCCTGATGGGGTGATTACAGCATCCCAAGGTTCACTGCGATACGCTGTGGGTGAGAGGGTATGACCAGAGGACCCCAGAGATTCTGGCACACTGCCAGGGGTGTCCATTATCTCATCCTGGGTGGGGGTACCAGCAGCCTCATCTCTCACCGGTGTTCCATCAACCCCATCAGGACTGACGTCCCCTAAAGCCAGACTAAAGCCTGGATTACCCTGCAAGAAACTGTTGATTTTTGATTCTAGACTGGGGGGAGAAATAGAGGGGGCAGAGGGGCGAGGGGGTGGAGGAGGGGGAGGGGGAGGAGGTGGGGACAGCTGTCTTTCTTTCTCCCAGTCTCTGCTTCGCCCAGGTGTATCTCTTTTGAGGCTGTTCACCAGTGATGGTTTGGATTTTGGGGTGGTTGGGCTGAGCAGAGTTTTTGCTGCTGATGAATCCGGGGAGGGTCGGTTTGGAGGAACAGAAGCTGTGTTTGTTACACTTTGCAAGAGAGAGGACAAACCTGCACGGACAAAGAAAATGGAGAATAAAGATGATGCCCAAGGTATAGAAGATCAGCGATCAAGGCTGGTTGATAAACTATAAAATGTGTCTGAAACTGAGGCATGCATCTCACCTGCTGTGTTTGTTTTGGACAGAGCATTAAGGATGCCTTCAGGAGTAATGTCCACTCTGGACAGGATGCTGGCCAGTGCAGGGCTGGTAGGTGCCACTTTGGAAGCTGCTGACTGGCCAGAGGGAGTGGTGGGTGTCACAGGAGATGGCCGAGCAGGGCTGGCTGCTGAGAAAAAAATCAAAGACAGAGAAGAATGGGTGAATATGTAGGCTCTTAAAAGGAAGGAAACTTGCAAACCAAATGTGATCTCATACTGTGTGACATCATAAAGTGTGAAGTTGCTTCACAGATTAGTGGATTATTAGTAATGTGTAAGAATTGCACAGCAGGTGCCAGGAACAGAGCAATCTGACCTCAAAACTACCTTATGAAGTAGAGATAGACCAATATGTTTTTTTTCAGGGCCGATTCAGATACTGAACACCTCCAAACACACCTGTGTTTTTCATGGCAGAAGTGAGTGAACTGAGAATGGAGCTGATCTTTCCCAGGTCCACCTTCTCCAGATTGACTCCCAGAGGGGTTGCTGGGGTGCTTGGAGCAGTAGCAGACGTAGGGGTCACTGGGTTTGTTGTGGTGGCAGCAATGGTGCTGGTCTTGGTGGCTTTAGTGGGCGTGGTTGGAGGCTTTGATACTGCGTCTGACTTTGAAGCCTTGGCAACAGCAGCAGATGACTTGTCTTTCTTCTCGCCTGCTAGCGACATAATTCAAAGAGCTGATACACTTCATAACAAAATCACAACACAACATTAGGGTAGGAAAATGTGCATTAGCTTTATGACCCCATCACAATTTTCTGTGGCCACTAACCCCCTGCGGTGACAGTCTCAGCCTCTTCATCAGACAGATCCATGTCCTCCATGTCTCGGTTGTCATTGGGTAGCTCTCCTTCATCCATGGCTTTGCCATCCAGCTCTGGATCCACCTGGGCTCTGCTGGGCCCCAGCCCAAGGAAGGGTGAGTCAGAACCAGTGGGAGAAGGGGCGTCTTCAGAGGGTGAGGGGATGGGAGAATCTTCAGGTCCAGGTAGAGTAGACTTGAGGGAATCCAATTTCCTTTTAAGACTGGCCACACGGTTGGCAAAGGCATTGTATGCCTGAGCGGAGGGGGGGGTGAGGGTAGAAAATGATAAAATTACTCAAGTACTGCAGAAGCTGTTTATACGGTCAACAGAAGAACAATACCTTTGAAACAAATACAACTGAAACCAAAACATAAAGCACTGGTACAAAACACAAATATTTTTTTTACCTAAAAAAAAAGGGAGAAACTCAACCCTAATGTCTGTGTATTTTTAAATTTCACAGCAGCAGTGGAAACTGAAGAAATAATTCACTCAAATACTTACATTGGCCACGATCTTAACTTCCTTGTACTGCATCTCATAGAAAATATCTGCATTTCCCAAAGCCTCCAGCAGAGGAGGCCCTGTTTTCAACTCTTTATCTAGAAAGCCAACAAACTCCTGCAGCTTTAGACTCCCATCCTCAAAGTCCTTAGCAAACTTGTTTCCTCCTGCTTTGTCTGGAAAATGAGACAGTTGACAAAGAAGGATAAAGTTACAACGGTTGGATTCATTTTTGCACATTTTGAAAAAAAAAACATCAGCACAATGAACAATTACTTGAGAAATATGAGTAGATTTTAACACAGTGTGTTGGAAAATAAATTGTCATTGAGTGTCAAGACTAATTCATCACAGAAGCTGAGCGCTGGTTGTAGATATCACATTCTAGAGTTGATAATAAGGCACTTCAGTTTGTCTATAGAGTCTATATGTTTGTTGCTTCCACCTCCTGGGGACACAGTGGAAAATATGTTTGTGATAAGTATAAATTCAGTCATAAAAATCTGACCCTTGAGTCTCTTCAGGGCCTCTGTGCTGCAGACATCCACCCTCAAAGCTGTTAGCTGCTTCTCCCTGAACTCCTCTTCAGCAACAGCTCGCTTATATCTGGTCAACTGTTCAATGAGGGAATGTGGCTGAAAAAGAAACAGAGTCCAAATTATTATCAAGCTAAAATAAATAAAGCTCCGTTAGTTTGAGACTTTAGACATATCAACAGGGACTTACAGCAAACTCTTCTAAAATCTTGGACTTGAGGGCAGCTTTGCTCACTGGAGCTGTAAAACAAGGACATGTAATCAAAACTGAAAGTCTAAGAATAAACTTAGATTTGAAATTATCCATATGATGATTTGAAAAAGGATCAAACTGACCAGTTGTTGGTGAAGTCTCCTTTTCTTTTTCTTTTTCTTTTTCCTTTTCCTTTTCCTTCTCTTTCAGTTTCTCCTTCTCTTTTTCTTTTTCTTTTTCCCTCTGCTTCTCTCGCTCTTTTTCCTTTTTGTTCAATCCGGCTTTGAACTGAGCAATGACCTCCTCGGGATACACGCTCCTCTCTTCCCAAATCAAAAAGATCCTTTCCACTGATTTGCGAACCTTCCCATCTCTGAGGGTGACAAATACATGAAATAAGATAAAAAAATACAGGACAGCACGTTGTAACTGGAAACCAGCAGGAAAGAACCACTGATACATCAGCTCATTCTTGTAGCCCATTCAGCAGTAACAACTACAGGAAAAAAATGGTACCTGAAATATTGATTATTGACTTGTAGAACTTTGTGCACTCACTTGATGAGCTGAGCAGCGTTGGGAAGGACTTCTGCAAAGGCTGAACGAAACACAATGGCATTTTTTCTTTTGCAGTTCTGTATCACATCGTTGGCAACATAAAAGAGATTCAAGCGATGATTGTTGTCAGCTGAAAAAAAGCAGACAAAGAAGAGAGGATCACATGAGTATTAAAATGTAAGAAATGAATTGAGGTACTCATAGATGAAATTGCACTGGCTCATGGGTAACTCAAAGATGCATTGTGGCGATACTGCAGACGACCAGAAACAATAAATATTCAAACGGCTTTACAGACAAGTAGCATCTGACCAATTGACCGGATTATTATTACTCAATTATTTTCATGGTCATAGACATTTGTATGAGTGAGAACGCATGAAACAACAAAAGCAAGGTCGCCACAATTTCTATGAATGAGTGCGCAACAGTAGAGGTAGCTTTTACATACTTTCCCATTCAGGACACAAATCTTACGAAGTTGTGCTTCTCATGTTATTCTGACAGGTATATATCGATGCTCAATACATACTAGATGTATCCTAAAATATTTTTTTTATAATCCTTAGAAAATAAGAACAAGAGTTGATTCTGCAAGATTGATACTCTTGGCATTTAGTTTAACATCTGTGAATACATGTATAACAGCATCAACAAGCAGCCAAGGGATGGGAAATAGCCACTTATTAAAACACAGCCAGTCCCAAATAAAGCACCCCTAAAAAGTGAATAAATATAAAGAGATGTGTAAAACTTTGTGAATTTTAAAAATCGAAACATTAACAATTGGTTACTACCAGGATTTAGCGATGACAAAGAAATAATGCAGTGGCAAACCATGTTAATTTGACATACATTACATTTTTGTATATTAATTGTCTATCACACAATGCTGTATTATCCATTGATATCAGCTCTCAAATATCAGCCAAGCCTCATCCAAAGTTTTCAAAAAAATAACACGTATATGGATGCACACTTAAAGTTAAATTCTAATCATATTTTTCATCATTACCACAGTGAAGTACTACACAAACATTTTCATTTCCAAGAAGAACAGAGTACGGGCCGCTTGTAATATATGACATTTGATTCTCTTCTCTCCAATAGATTGATTTTACAGGCTGAATGTAATTACATCCAGGACATCTGAATGTGAATTCATCACAGGATAGCCTGTTGAGAAACAGCGTCTCATTTTCAAGGATGGATTGTGTTCTCTGGAGCTGTGTCACAGATCTGACACTTCTTTAAATACACTTACATGAAGTGTGCAGTGTATACTGTTTACAATTTAGAGCAGTGCACAAAATTTTAAAGGATAATGTCTCAAATTCTGTCTCAGATGTCTCAAATCAAACACTGCGGCTTTGCGCTTATTAGAAAAGTCGATCACATTTCACAAACATTCCCATCTTTTTCTGTTATTCATTAATTACAACTATCAACCACCGTTTGAGCTGTCTCCACCCCTCTCTCCATGCAGCTAATATGGCAACCATTGAGGGTGAGAAGTGTTCAGCATTTCACACTGAATGTTTTGACCGACTTAGGAGCGCCAGCTGTGAAATTAAAGTGCACTTGACCCTTCCAAACTGTCAGTATGAACATACTTATGCACTCAAATTAGTAAGTGTAAGAGAAGAAGAATGCAATTTGAGAAACAGCCTATTTTCAGCGAAAAATGCAAAAAGTTCTCCAGTAAGGCAACATTAAGATGAATTTTGTCGCAATTATCCAAAAAGGAACAACTTTTATTGATACCTACAGCAGCCAAAATATAGGTTTATTTCATTTTTGAATTAGAATTAATACAAAATACAAAAAAGTCTGTAAGTTCACACCTCCTTAGTCAAAGCCAAACTCAAAATACAGTAATACAAACTAACTTCACTTATGTTGCTCATGCACCAACTTTTTTGGGCTTAGATGTCTTTAAAACTATGTATTTATTTTTTCAGAAATGCAAAGGGATTAGTTCATCTGTCACAAACATAAACAGTGAATAATCTGGCATTCAGTGATTGCAGTCACTGATAAATTTCTGTTGTTTCACATTAACTCAGTAATGCTAAGCTCGTGAACTTCATGTTTTAAGGTCAAGGGTTTTTTTTACATTGGAAAACATAAACAAAGCTTAATACTTAAATTTGAGACAAGTATTTGTAAGTAAATTAAATTTTGTCTTTTAGTTGAATAACTGTGCTGAGGATATACTAAGTCCTTGGCTTAGGTGGGGGAGTTAACAACAAAATTGAAAAAAAAAAAACCTGTGTAATTTGATCAACTTTTCTCCCAGCCAACAAAGAGAAAAATATCTTAAACATCTGTCCAGCTCTCTTTCAATGTTCTGTTCATTTAACTTGACTGGAATATGTCCCAACTTTGGTCAAACAATCTGATGGCGTGACTTAATTCAGGATAGTCACTGCATTGATCAATAATTTTTGTGGTAATGAGTAAATGTGTCACACATGACTGTGAGGTCAATTTCCTTTATCCTGAAATACGGTGTGGCCTATAAAAAAATTAAACAAACAAGAAATCCACATCAAAAGTCAATTTCAGTACATTTGCAAACAATGACGTAGCCTAATTTAATCCCATGTACAAACAAAAATACAATTGAAGATTACTAGAAGTCTCCCAAATCATATTGTAAGAGGTTTTGACGTTATAGTTAACTTTAGGAGCATATATACAACACAATAAGCTCTATCTTTGAAGTTCAATAACTGATGCAACTAATGAATCTAGTTTGATCAGTAGGTATGGGCAGAGAACAGGAAAAAAAAGTTGGAACATATGTAACCTACTTTGGAAAATGGCTGCGTGAATGAGACGTACTTCTTTGTAGAGACTTAACAAAAGAATGCAATATGATCTGTGTGCTCTTTCTGGTAGTATTTAAGTTCAGTTTGAGTTTTGTGCTGTAAATTGTGTCTGCTGTTGAGTTTTATGCAACTTAAAATACTGATCGAAGATGATGATTTCAAACTCATTCAGACTTAACGTGCAGTGGCATGACAGTTTAAATCCAACAAATTCAACGAGACACAATGCCCTAACACCATAGCTCACAACCAGCAATGAGTGGCGAACTGCAGATTAACTCTTGGTTGGTTGGCACTGCTCATTCCAAAAATACAATGGCAGAGCAAGCAAGCACACAGGGGTCTCCTAATCTGCTGTCAGCAACAGCCTTTATCATGTACAGCTCTGTGTGTCACGATGAAGAGGGATCACATGATGATCTGCCTGAGACACTCCACATTTAAACAGTAACTACCTCATGAGGCTCATGAGCAGTGATCTTCAATTTAAATTGGGGCCAAACATGTTCAACTGATGTTTTACACACAGGTACTTTGCAAGACCCATACTATTTTGCTCTTACTCCAACTTGTTCTAAAAGATTTTATCTTGATAGACAATGCTTTTTTTCATCCAGGGTATTCACAACCAACTCCGCATCATGAAACAAAATTCAACAAACTAAATCCAATACATCCATTAAATCCAGTTGAAAACCACTTAAACAATAAACAAACAACTCTGAGACAATGCCTCAAGAAAATGATTTTAATACAGCATCGCTAAACAATGTTGTATGTTACATTAACTCCCCTGACAATTTCAAAACAAGTATAGTCTTTGAACCTGCCAACACCTACAAGCCAATTTTGTACACAAAAAATGCCTATTTCCTTTACAGTTCACACAAAATCATCAAAAAAAAACAATGACCACTGAATTATCTTGGGCTGCCACAATACAAGGAGTGATGCGTTCAGCTCCCTGATTGTCTACAACAGACATAAATGTAACTTGTGTGTCTTTCATAAATGCTAACAGGACTGAGCAAATGTCACAACTTAATGGCCTTTTAAAAAGAAGAGTTAAGGCCTTTGCATGTTGAGTTGGTCATTTTTCTGATACGTTGTTTGGATCCATAATTTAAGAAAAAACTCACGCAAAGACACCTTGCACACTGAATCTGATGAGTTCACTGTGAAAATTCACAGTACAAGAAAAATTGACACACCAAGCAATGATAATGATTTTGTGGTTCTCTCACTACTTGAAAAAAGAAAAGAAGACTTGGTCACTCACTCCTGAAAACAAGACAAGAGCAAGTAGAGCTTCACCTGCTAGTGCAGGAGCAACTGATCGCTTCCAGGTGTGTTTCAGGATATCAGTGGTCGAATTTGATTCACTGCTAGCTCTACTAACCACACATTAAGAGAAAAACACTGATTTTCGTGGAGCAACTGATCCTGCAATTGAGCAGTGGCTGGCAGTATGTTTGAGCTAGACACACACACACACCAATCCACCCACACAGACCCACAAGTCTGCATTCACCATGTAAACATAACTCGAAATTTCAGAAAATACACCAGAGAATATGAAACTGTTATGTTGCAAGGAGCCAAAGGTTTCTCTGAAAAGTCAAACTGCCCACAAAATGAACTGGACAGATGCAAAAAAATCCCCCAGAAAATCAAACCTGTTCTGAAAAAATCATGACAGACGATTCTCCAACCACCAGTGTGCAAACATGATTGACGGTTGTGAGCTCAGTTTGCCAGCTACATTTAGAGCTACTTGCAGCCTGGTGCTTTGTGACTCATCCGTCACATGTAATGTCAGCAGATCCTTGTTATGTCCTACCAGTGCTCATCTACCAAGCTGAGCATGGGTGACCTGCTTGCTCTCCATTGTATTGACAGACTCTTCAGCTTGAACAGATCACTGCAGCAAGACTGCTTCATGTTGTATAGAATGAACAAACAGAAAACATGAACAGCGTAGCCCGCCTGTTATCCTTTAGTTCATGTTTTCGCCTTTGGCCTGTGGTCAAACACTCTCCCTTTCAGCTTTCTCCTGTTCTGTTTCAGTCAAACAGTCCAGTTCTCGTTTCCACCATTACAACAAAATAAATCCAAGATTTTTTTGCAACAGAGAAAACACAGATCTCCCTTCCTACCGCGAAACTTCAGGCAGCGTGGTGAAGTTATATAGACTTTGGTCAATCCGGTTCAGTCCAGCCTGATCATAAAGCTAAGAAATAACCAATTTTAGTGTTGAGAATCTCATTTTAAGTTGTGGGTTACAATCAGATATAAACCTAGATTTGACCTAGATGAGACTTTAACATCACCACTCAAAAAATCCTCGTAGTCCCTTTAATATGTAAATATCAGACAAAAAAAAAACGGGCTCAGTGTGCAAAGGCCTTTTGGGCTGTGTTATGATTTCTGCACGAACATAAAGCACAGAAATTAAAGAGAAGAGATATTGGTTTTGAGCCACATTATGCAGCCCTAAGCTGAGCTCTCGTTTGTGCTCGCTGACCATTTTGCACACAGACAGTAGATGCAATCAGACAAGTCACAGGTGTGGGCACCTTCCCCTTCTCCTAACAGTCATTTATGTCTGTGGGATACAAACATTTAAACACTAAAATATCCAAGAGGATGTAAACCGTGGATCAGGATCAATTTACTTATCATAATGATATAAAAACAGCATACGCAGTTATTTTTTTGTTAAATGGAATCGACCAATCCCTATCTTCAAATAAAACAAAAGTTTCCAGAGTTATTGTATTTTTTTGTTTCATATTCTACAAAAATGGACAAAATTTCTCAACTCCTGCAAAAGTGTGCACAGCAACAAATAAAAAAAAAACCAACAGTCGAGAAACACTGTAATGGGTCCTAACTTGCTGACACACATTGATGAGTACGCATCGAGATGAAATAAAACGCTGTGTGAGCATGTTTTCATTTCATTATTTACGATACGCACATGTATCTGGTCACAAACCGAGAGGCCCGACTGTAAACACTGTTAGCAACAACAGGGCACTGTTAGCATTAGCCTCTGCTGATGTGCGCGGCTAATTTTGAGTAGTGAATACAACGCTAGTATTTCGGATACGTAGCTAATTAAGTCAATATTTCATGAGCTATTATATGCAGTGCATTTCTCTGCACTCCAGCCCCTCCGTAGTTATCAACGAAAGGCCGAGGTTGAGCTAAAGTGAGCTAGCTGCTGTGTTACCGTGAGCGAAGCTTTAGTTACTCACATTTCTTCAGCCACTTCATCCACTGGCGAACTATGAGGCCGTGGTACTTTTTGTTTTCAATGCACCAGGTTGAAAGTCCTTGTATTGACTCCATAGTGTTGGATACTCCTTGAAATCGCCGGTCCAAAGACGCCTCCAGACTCGCGGTGGAGCTGCGGGCTCCGTGGCCGCTCGCAGCCCCAGAACCAGCCGCCATTTTTCCAGCTCACTTTGCTGATCCTTCGCTGTTGGCACCGATCACAGGCAGCTATCGCAGTGAGGAGGGATGAAACACGCCCCCCTTATTTTAGTCAGTCTGAAGGATGTTGCTTTACCCTCTGCGTACAGCTTACAATTCTAAACACAATTTTCAACTTAATGATATTTGACATTCAGCCAAATACTGTAGCAGGGTCCCTGCATTAACTCCCCTTCAAGACCTTTTAATGCCACTTTGAATGAAATTTAAGACCAAAAACACATAAATATAGTCGATGGTTTGCGGGTCCTGTTGTATCAGTACCAAATCATAACATGAGTCACTTAACCCTGTGGTGCATAGTGGTCACAACAGTGGACACCTATAAAAAAAGTTATTTACTCCTAAATTGAATGGTTCATGTGGTGGAGATTCATGTTAGCCTGTGTCAGGATATTTTCATTCTTCTTAGGGCCTGAAAATATGTTTTCAATTGTTTTCCCAAACATATCTATATTTTTAAAAAGTTATAGACAAACACTTAAGGGTGAAAAAGCTTATAAACTATATATTATTCAGTGTTAATATGGATAAAAGAGAGTTAAAATGTTTTTACAAAGCATTAAAAAAAGATTGTTCATGAAATTACCAAAAAAAAGAAATGAAAAGAAGTCAAGCAAAAAAGAAGTCATATTTACATTAATTTCATACTGTTTTATGTTAAAAGCTCATTTATAACTATTTTTAAAAAATGGGAAACTTTTTTTAATGCCTTAAGACAAATAAAAACACTCAAGGGGAAACCCTGACATTGACTGTTATAATTCATGTATCAGAGGGTTAATGAGACTTATTCAAGTTTACTGTTTGACTGTTCATTGAACAAAAAGTTGCTCATTGGTAAATGTCTGTATGCAAAAGTGCAAACAGCGGCTCATAGTCATAAACTGCCTGGCCAGGCTGCTGCAGATAAGTTATATCAGCAGCTTGTAAGATAGTTTCCACTCTACATCTCCCTCTTGAAAAGTCCCGCAAAAAAATAAAAAATAAAATCAGTGAAACGTAAACAAATCCTGCCCTGGCAGATTTAAGACCTTTGAGTAAATTTTTAAAGACCAGAATATATATCATTTCAATGAATTTAAGACTTCTTGAGGATGTAAAGTAACCCTGTGTAGTCATCACTAAAATACATTAAAAAAACAAAAGCCAAAAAAATTGCACAGGTTGGTTAATGTTTGTTTATTAGAGGCCATGACTGTGAACTAACAAAGAAATCTGTGTGTAAAAGTGTCACTTTGTTTCTTCAGAGCAAAAAAGAAAAGCGCTTTTTGGGTATCTTAAGTCTTCTGAGTTGTAGTTATGACAATGATAAACCTTGTGGTGTTGTAACATCCGAGGATGTAATAGCACAACCCTGGTGCAGTCATTTAATATTTGGCTAATTTTATGACCAACTTAACTTGGATTGGGATAGTCCGTGTTTATGGGGGTTTATCAAAAAATCACAACGTAATGTGACACTATTTCTTGCTATCACATAAAGCCCCGAGAGAGTGATTCACACCACAAAGCATAGTCTGTCAGAAAGTACTAAAAACAGACTACACATCATCAGGCAGGAGAGCCTGTCACCGAATGGTTGAACACTGATGCTGGCACACACATCCCGTGATCTATTTCACATCCTCACAGAAATCATCCACACAGGTTTATTGTTTTGTTCCTTTCATTTCTAATGTCCGTGTCTCTTTAAAGTCTATCTGTCCCCAGATGAAGTCAGCCAGTTAGTCAGTCAGTCAGTAGTGAGGGTTGACTAACTGGTGAGGCTGTAGGTCTGGGGGAGGGTCGAAGAAGGTGCGCTCAATTCTTTCTGGGCAGGTTTCAGTCATCTGTGCAGTCCAACACACTTTTACTGAGAGCTAGATCCCAGTAATGTTCTGTGCCGTGTTTCTTGAAGTGTTCTCTGGCCATGCTTTCCGTGGGGCACTGCTTGAACTTCATGTCCCCATAACTTCGCTCTTTGGCTGTACCCTGCAGAACCAGGTGTAAACACATGTAAGACTGAGACCTCAAAAATAAAGAAAAGTATTTCATGGGGCAGTTGCCTTAGTGCTTACCTCCCAAATCAGCCAGCATTTGTTGTTTCTCTTTGTATCATCATCACCATCTGGGTCTTAAAGGAGTGAAAAGATTCATCTGTTAGATGATTTAGTGTCCTTGAGATGAGCATAAAGCCATGACAACCAGCATAATGATCAAAGTTCTTACCATCTCTTTTACTGTTGTGCTCTTCCCATTTGATTCTGTGCAACATCAGCCTCTTGAACTTTTTCTGAGATTTAGGGCCTGAAAGGATATACATTTTTTTTACTCCAACTTTTGACTATCGCAAGTCATTAACATCTCAACAGTGACAGAAGAAAAACTTGTAGAGGGACCAACATCAAGCTTTGCCCGGGTGAAACTACACTTAAAAAATCAAGCACCAAGTTGCTTTTTGACTAAGCTGTCAGCGGTTTCAGCACACTGAATAAACTCTAAGAACTCAAGTATATACCCGTTGTGGGTTAACAATGCCAACATACAGACAGTAACTGTTGAGCACAAAATGTTTAAACCTTAACATGCACAATAAGAATTTTAGCTCCAATAGAAAAACTTAAAGTTGTAACAACAAGAAAGCACAAAAGTATTTGACACCTTTGATGTTAGGAAACCACTTACATGCAGTCCAGACTCAAATACATTGTAAAAGAGACAACTGACATGTGAACCTTTTTATTTTCTATGTTTGAAAACAACAAATAAAAATGTTTATTATCAATCATGTGCAATGAAGGCACCATTCTTTTTCATTAAAAACAAAAATAAATTTAAATCAGAAGTAATGTCAGATTTGATATAACATTTAAAAGCTTTTACACTTACCTCCCTCCACCACAACAAGGTTGACATCTCTGTGCAGAACCACTGTGCCAGATAAGTACAGCTGGTTTGCATTGGCCTCCACTTTAAACTTCTTAGCAGGATTTTGCAGGTTACGGATCCTTTACAGTGAAGGTGGGGAACTTAGATTAGTAAAACTTCTACTACATTTTATTTTTCAAACAGTGTTGCTTTTCTTTCTCTTTCGACAAACCCGTACCTGTAAACGGCAATATGAACGCCATCTGTGAGGTCTTCTTTTAACTTTTTCACCTTTTTCTCTTTCCTCTGCTCTGCAGTGAGCTTGCGAGCTGCATTGGCCTCCTCATGGGCCCTGGAAAAGAGGAACACAGCCAGTAAAACCTTTAAGCCTTTGCATTTTAGGTTTCATTTCAGGATGAGAAAATTCATAAAGGCAATGGAGGATAAGTGTGATTAGGTTACTTACTTCTGTCTTTTGGCCATCTGTGCTCTGACATGGGCCTCTACTTTTGTGGGGTCCTGAACTGCCTCTGTCCCAAGCACTCTCATCAAGTTTGAGATGCGTACTGAAAACAAGCAAACAAACAAAAAAAGTATTCTGTTAAATTCCATTTAATCCAGAAGTTTGAAATACTTATGAGTGTGTATACCTTTGGGTTCGGGAGGAGGCATCAGTCCCAGACGAACCTTCTCTTGAACTTCTTTTTGCCCCTCTCTTCGTGTCTGTCTTCTGAGTTTCTTTTGTTCTTTCTTTGTCAGATACACACCCAGCGTTACTGGCTTATCTGTGTCAACTGTGATAAATCAGGAAAAAACAGACAGCGCTATAAATCAGGGGTTATTTTTGCTCTTTTTATTTTGAAAACCAGATGCACACATGCATAATTCATGTAGTTTTCCAAAAGTGATTCAATGGAGGACAAAACAACAAGATTAAGATCCAAGTTACACAAACAGACTTGAAAATCTGAAGACCTTCGGGCAACTTTTGGTATCATGAAAAGGCATCAGCCTTGCACAAAGTATCCATACTTTCACACTAAGAAAACTCCTATAGATTTTATTATCGGAATTAAATAATAAATCAAATAGCAAATAATTTTCACAGCAAATGCTAAAACATGTTTCATCAAAATGTTTGTATTTTTTTCTTTTTTTATCGCTTAATTTGAGGTTGTCATATTCAAATTACTTTTTTTGACCCAACTTACTTATTCACCCAGCTATGCATCAGACACACATACTTTCAAAGCCTCTTTAAGAGTACACACACTTAAGCTTTCAACAGTCTTACCTGGAGGGCTTATTTGGGCAGGATGTTCCACTAGGTTAGTCACACCAAAGAGCTCATAATCTTCAAATTTTGTGTCTGGTGTTCTGTGTAAGACAAGCATGAAAACAACTCATTGAACTGTGATCTGGAGTCAGTGGAATGTACTGATTGTTTGCACCATAGAGACATTTAATGGTTATTACACAGCCTAACATGTATCACAAACCAAAACCGACAAAAAAGTTTGATCAAGTATTTTTAGGCACTTTGAATAATTTGAAACAGAAACCCAAAGGTTTAAGCAGGAGGTCAGAAAAGGGCTTCCTGAGCCCCGTAATAATAAGTATAAAAACTGAAGGTGTCTTACATTTCTATGTTGGACGGCAAGATGAAGGAGTCCCACCACTCGATGTTGGGCACCTCTCCCTCTCCAATCTCTTTTTTTGGAGCAATCAGTGCCAGCTTAGTGGATGCCTGGATTCCCGTTTTCTTTGCTGCCTGTGCAATCTCATTCTGCAACTTTTCCAACTGGGCCTGTGGTCAAGTTTATTACACAAAAGGACATCAGAAATGTTGAAATGCTTGAGTCATACTTTGATTTTATTTCTATACCAGATTACATAACGATACAATATGGGTTTGTTCTGATTCACGCATGATTGATTGAATTAAATCCCACCTTAGTTCTAATTCGCTGGGCAATCTTCTCAAAGCGCCCCTGATCATGGAATTTGAAGCTCCTGCGAGGGCGCTGAGCTGGTGTAATGGGCACACGTTGGTCAAAGAAGGATGTGGACTCCAGGTCATCTCCTGGCTTTTCCTTCAGCTGCTGACGAAACTGCTCCCTCTTTACTGCCCGAATATTTGCTACACAGACAACGGACTATTAATATTTGAAACTCAAAGCAAAAAAATATCAAATATCAATTGATCTTGTCTGCCCAGGATTGTAGAAACAAAAGATCTCTGATCACATACCTTTCAGTGTGGGCATTCGGTGCGTCAGTTCAACCTCTTTGCCACTAGCATCTACAGTTCTTCCCTTGTCATCCAGAATGAGAGGTGTTGGTTTGTTTACCTCTTTCACTTCTACCTTCCTATGAAGAAAAACACACACAGATTGTTGGCTGTTTTTCAAACACTGTGTAAACTTCGGATGTCAACCCAGTCTTTTTTCACTTTTGGTTGAATAAATTGGAACATTGTAACATAACTTACGGTGGGGCGATTCCCATAGCATGTAAGTTAGCTAGAGCCACCAGGTTATGAGGTCCAGTATTTCCCAAAGCCCCCAGAATACCAGGCTTCATGGCCAACTGGGACTGGATGCGGGCCTGTAGCTCAGCAGCCTTGCGAGCCTTTTCGATGGCATCATTCATGAAGCTGGCTGCCTGGGAAGGGGCAATGGATGAGGCGCCGCCTGAAGCTGCTGTAGCCTGGTTGCCAAGAAGCCGAGAGACTGGAGGGGATTCCATGTGTGTCTATGGCGTGGGAGAGGAGCAAACACTAAAAGTACTGCCTGGAGCAGCTGATACACTGTATGCTTTAAGAAAAGGGTTTATTTCAGAGAAAACAAAAGTTAATGTGGTTTACTTGAGCAGCTCCGACTGAAGAGGGAAAGCTCAGTTGTTTCTTCCTTTCCTCTATCTGCTTTGTGGCTGCCTCCATCATTTGTTTTATCTAAAAATGCAGAGAAAAGGATAAGTGGATACAGGAAATCGTTCATAAAAAATCTTATCAACCACAATCTTAAACTTTCCACTGTAAAAATTTTCTTGTACCTGCATTTTGGTGAGCATGCCAGGGCTTTCAGATGGAGGTCCTGGTATGACCTCAGGTTCTTCCACCTCCTCAAAGCGAGGTACTCGCTTTCGCTTTGCGACTGCCCCGTCTTCCGGTGGTACTGTGTCTCTTATTACACCTGATTCAGCCTCATCACCAAACACATCCTGTGTTCAACCACCCAAATCAAACACACCAATGTGATTGCGGATCACTGAGCC
The DNA here is from genome assembly GCA_008086565.1 of Thalassoma bifasciatum. Classification (NCBI taxonomy): domain Eukaryota; kingdom Metazoa; phylum Chordata; class Actinopteri; order Labriformes; family Labridae; genus Thalassoma; species Thalassoma bifasciatum. The sequence goes on along the minus strand of RPOG01000357.1, from coordinate 199,557 downwards.
AAAACTAAATGTCCTACCAATCCATTATTTGTTTTCCACAAAATCTCTGAGTGCATTTGCACATGTTCACTACAATGTCTAATTTTAAAAATAGGCTTTTTATCTAAATACATATAGTGCTATTATCATTAGTGCAGAAACACATCAGACATTGCCAGCCTAAGTATGCAACCCCTTTGGTTTACCTTGAGGTCCCTCTTGCGGTTCTTTTCTCCTGTTCCTTTGTTCCCACGTGCACTTCGACTTTCCTCAAGGGCTTCAAAAAGACGCTCCACAAAACCTCCGGCAGAGTCATCAAGGAAAGGGCGTAGCTGGTCTGGAATTAAAGAAGGAGTCAAATAAATTATTAAGACCAGTTAAGTAAAACTTACTTCACAAAACCACAAAGTGCCATTGGTTTCACAAGGAAAAAAACAACTGTGAGGAAACAGTTTTTCTAATTTATGCATCTACGAGAATCACACACAAATGACAACTGAAACGAGGTTTATAGTCTTTTTGGGAATCCAAGAAGGTACTTTTAAAAGGCACCAACCGAATTCCAACAGTGGTACAGAGTATTGATTCATGTAAAATCTAATGGTACCACGTTTTGATACCTCAACACATCCTTGTGACTGTGAAGGAAAGGAAGAGTAGGTGTTTTTCTATGCTGGACATGGGGAAGGAGTAGATACAGCTGGTTTTAATTTGTGCATTATCAACAAAAATAAAACACTGCATAGTGGTAGTAAAGTCATTAAGTTGCAGTTACTTCTAGCTAACTTCATGTTAAAGAAATTTGTGAAACAACTCCCATGTTGGAGTACAAATGGTTGAATGTTGTTTTGATATATTTGTTATAGTTTATCCATTGAGAAATATATAAGTTAAATTCAAAATTTATTGATATTTTATTATTTTTAACACACACAAAAGTACCCCAAATTGGTACCATTGAGTACTGGTATCAGTTCCCAGGTACAGGGCACCAGTGCCATATCTATTCAATTGTGAAAAGTACCCATCTCTAACAACAACAACAACAACAACAACAACAACAACAACAACAAAAACAACAGTAGAGGTAAATATTCTGGACGACCTTTGAAAATAGTACACAAAGTGAACAATTGGTAGCTACAGTGATTTATGGCTTGGTCAACCAAAGCAACATTTTAATCACCATGCATGTGGCCAGGGCTGCATAATCTGCAAAATAGCAGGATTTGTGGTAACATATTATGCTAATAAATTTTCAGACAGGAGTTTGCAACACGTATATTTCGAATCTGAAATATACAGAGTATGTATCCAATAGTTACCTGTGGTTTTTCTTTTATCCAGCCCCTTTCCAACGCAGTGCAGAGCTGCAGTAACAACCGTGGGCTCTGAGAAGCCGAGCACCTTCTTCACAGTGCGCTCCACCCATGGCCTCAACTCCTCAACCTCCCGTTTAGGAAGAGACATCCTCCAACCTGCACAACGGCACCACAATGGAAACACATAGCATCAACATTCAAGACTATAAACAAATAATCACAGCCATGCCCCAATAACATTTTCTTCTAAGTACGGGACTGTTTTACATCTGTGCCAAGTCAAAGCTACACATTGGTAACAAACCAAAACAGTGGGAATTCACTCGCACAAATCAGCGCACAGAGTCCATATAAAACTAGCAGAACTGTATTTCAACTGATATCTGTGTTATTGAACGCTTAATACAAGTACCCTATTTGCTTTTATCAATTATATCCGTCAAAACTCCCTGGTTGCTAGTTACCTTTAGCACACCGTTGTGCGCGAGCTTCTAATGCCAACGGATACCCGCTTCATTAAAAGAACAAACCTTTATATTTTTGTAGATCCTTTATCAGATCGCTTACGCTGCGAGACTCAACTATGAAGGTTTATAAAATGAGAGCACTAAACACTTCAACTGCTGAGCTTCTGTAAAACTTTCTGTTTGCTCGCGCCGTTCACGCGACGTTTCTAATGTGTGACCCGGAAGGGGAAACTGACAGTTCTTCTTCTTCGTTAAAATTCCGGCGCAGACGTTTGTAAAAAACTGTCGCTGTTTCCACCTGGCTGCACGTGGAGTCTTGTTTGGGTTTCAGGTAACACGTTTTATTTCATAATGTGATGACAGGTCTAAATAGTCGTGGTGAAACCATGGTATTAAAATGAGTAATATACAGTTTTCAAACTCAACAATGAAATTTGATACGAACTTAAAGGCAGGTGCATTTCAGGCTAGAATTGCTCTGAGATAAAGTCCAACTCTTTTCCCTCTTTAGGGTTAGTAGCCTAGTTCGAAGTGGGGATGGACAGTATTTCATTTTGGCTGATATTTGATGCCCGTATTTTCAAACTAATTTCAACCTGTAAGAGAGAGTGGGATAAATTGTGACACTGTTTTACTTCAGCTGTCATCTAAGTTAGGGAAAGTGATACAGAAGTGAAACAAAAATATTTATCTTGAGGGGACATTGAGGACTGTCTAAGTGATCTTCAAAAGGTTTCATCCGAAGATATATGCCTGATCGTAATCCCAGATTTAAATTGAGATTACCAGCACTGATATGGGTTATTTCCAAATGCTAATTCCTAGCTTCCCGATCAGGATTGGGGGAGTCAGACTGGGCCAGATTGATTAACTCTGACAAAGTTTAGCAGACTTTTGTCTCTGCTGAAATTGATTCCTTGAATTTATTTGATAATAATGATAGTTGAAACAGGAGCTGGACTGTCTGACGGAAAAGAGACAAAAGAGCAGAAGAAAGCTAAAGTAGAGTGATAAAGCATGGGCTGAAGGCTAAAACATGAGCTAAAGGCTAAAACATGAACTAAAGGCAGTAACATGTCGTAAAGGCTAAAACATGGGCGAAGTACAAATAATATGACCTTTTTAAAAAAGCTATATTGTGACCCCAGTTTAGGGGTAAGTTGATCCAAGTCTGAGGGTAGGTTGAATCACCAAGGGGGAAATTTTTCTTTTACAGTTTAAATCTGAGCATCATTTCAAATTAGCAAACTTTAGATTAAGTAAAACAGCATTGCAAATGACAAAAGCTTTTCTGTAACTTGACTCAAATGTGAGGAACATTTTTGAAGCTTGAGTTTTAATTGTCAATTAGGCACACTGTCCCTCTCAACAACTCGTTACTCCACATCCAGATAGGAAGCCAAGGGACATGACAAAGTGTTAGTATTAGACAATTTGGGATCCAAGTATGCGTGTACCATGCTACCACACCTCAATACAACACAACTTATTTGATGAGAACAGAGAACTTTAAAATTTTAAGTTTTACTGATCGGTGATTGAACAAACTGACAGATTCAAGTCCAGGAGTAGTGGCCTAGCTTAGCAATGAGGACTAACCTTAAGCTAAATAGTTCACATGGTTTAATATGCTGGAAGATTAACAACATGTATGAGAAACACTTTTAGTCCTGAATGGTTTTGCTGCCATCTAACAGTCATTATAGTCAAAATACGCAAAAATTTACTTTGACAAGCAAAACTCTGTTTTTTCAAGGAAAAAAAAATTGACAAAAAATTGTGAGTCATTGCCTCGATACAGTGTGTGGGTCACCTTACCCCACACTCCTCTGATGGTAGAATATAAATCAGTGATACATCATTAACCCCATGAGTGGTAGTTCAAAATCATCAGTAAAAAGACTGTTGATATTCATTGGCTCCATCATCGGCTGAAATATATTTTACTTCACTAATTTCTCCTTGTTTGTCTCCTTTTATTTTGGCCCCTTTTTTCTTTCAGTCTGTTTTTGTCTTTCAGTTCAGTGTGCTTATTAGTTTATTAGTCTGCCCTTGTTGTGGAAAAACTCAATAAGTATGTTCGAAAAGAAAAAAATGAAAGGCTGTTTATCAAGAGTGATGAAAATAAAATAACGTGCTTAGCTTTGTTTTATGACAGGAGTAGAGGCTGCTAACAGATATTTGCTGGTCTCCATTTCTGACAACGTAATCTAGAGTGAAACTGAGTCTAGCAGTTGCCCAACTAATGCCGACTGACCATTAAGCCAGATTCTTGTCAGGGTTATCAGGTGATCTCCATGTCCTTCCCTTGCGGGCCCACCCCCTCAGTTTTCTAGTCTTTGCATGATGTGGGTCAACCAAGTGTAGTTGTAGTCGTATGAGCATGAATGCAGCAGTGGGCCTGAGGCTACAGCAGTCTGCTAGATACTTCACTCTTCAGTTCTCCCACATATTGCTACTTTTGTATATCAGCATAAACTTTGTGTTGGACATTTTAGTTTTAAAGACATGTTTATTCATCAGTCTGAGCTGCGTAAAAGACGAAGGTTTTATTATAGCCACTTCAAAAAAATGATAGCAGCCCCTTGTTTATCGTGCTGTCACTTACTCACCCACTAAAGCACTGATTACATTTGTTTGTGAGAGCACAACAACTTGTATCTGTGAATCACAGGGCCAAAAAAAAGTTAACATGGTTTTACAGTGACCACAACCTTGGTCTGTGGGAGGATATCCGGTGGCATAAAGGAAACCTCTTATTAGTGCAGAAACTTAAGAGACTTTCATTGTTTACTCCCTTCTCGATGCTGAAATGCGATCTTTGTTCACAGCCACAAGCCGTCTTTGTGTGTAAACGCACAACTGCAGATTTGGCTCAATCTTTGACTTTTCTGCTGGGTTTAATGCTCACATTTTGTAATAAATAAGGCAAGGCTGAAACTACTGGGTTTTAAAGTTGCTGGGTTACAATAAAGCTATCAAACAATATACATATAACCATTCTCAATATTGAAATAACTTAAATTAGAACAAAAGTGCAATTTCCCAAGTGCAAAGCAACTACCAGAGCTTTAACTAATGATTTATGACATTGGTTGTTGGACCTAATAATCAACTCTTTTCCAAACAAATTTGTTCTTCGCCTTATCAAAATAAAATGATATATCTTTAAATATTCTGATGACAAAAGATTTTCAAAAACATCTGAGGTGCTGCAATGCATTTATATAAATGATAAACTGTACCAAACAAACAAACAAACAAAAAACACTGTGACTACCACCATGACCTCTGTATGTGGCTTCAACAGCTAAATACTGCATGATTAAGATTAAAAGTTGTCTCTTTTGGACCATAATTTGTGCTCATATTTTCACTGTTATTCTTAGATAAACACATCTGGTCAAATACTAACAAAACACATAACAGAGTAATACCTGAATTTGGTTATTATCAGGTAACAAACAGCTGGTAAACATATTTGTCCTCATTATTTACTCTTCCAGCTTACTCCACCGTCAACACATCCGCTAAGCGAGATCACCCTGAATTCCCAGCTGGCACCCCACATGTGTTGTCTGCCGCCCTCCCCTCCCTTCTCTCTCTCTCTCCAGCCGACTCTATTATGTAATGACACCTCAGCACATAATATGACAATACACAGAGATTTCTATACACAGAAAAACAGCGTCACATGGGCACACTGGCACACAGGGATTTCCACCAGTCTGTGCAGCTAAAACATGTTTGATTCAGCATCATGAGGTGCGGGGTGAGAGCTGTATGAATTAATGTATTATATTACTGGAATGTGGGGCATTTAGTGTGTGGTTAATCCCACTTCAAAATCAGAAAAGCTGCAACAATTTAGTCCCTTACGAGTATCTGATTTCTAACACTGAAAATTGTCCTTTGACTTTTGTGAGCTGATGTGTATTACTGCTTTGCCATTAATTCTACATGAGTGAATAAATTAGGACTGTGTTTAAGATATTCTCTGTGTTCCTTCATTCTGCTGTTTGATTCATCAAGTGTGAGCTCATGATATATTCTTTCATGCTGACCCAGTTTGATTTCATTGTACCTGACAGGGGCTTTAAATCATGTTGGAGGATACAATCTCTGGGGACCCCGCTGTCTTTACTCCACACATGTGCTGCTGGGACCTCAGTGGGGAGTGCACGTGCATCTACTACACCCCAGTCATCCACCCAGAGTGTGAGCTTTTATTTCTCTCTCTTTTCTCTCATTCATACCCCTAACCCCTTCTTCAGGCACCTCTCTGTTTCTGCCCTCTGTATAATCTATCCGGTGATTCCCTCTCACTCTCTGTGGTTGAATAATTGAGAAGTTGTGTAAGATGGCGTCATCACAAGCAGGCTCCCTGGGAATGCATCCAGGCCAAAAGGAACGGATGAGAATGGTTATTTGCCTGTAGCTCGGCTGTGCCCCAAATATCACACACGCACACACACACACACACACACACACAGTGGCACGAGATACACGTGCGTCCTTGAAAATTTAGTCCTGTTACCTCTGTCTTTACCGTGTCCCTGGTTGGTGACATCACAATGATGGGGACCACTGATGTCTGGCAGAGCAGTGTCTTCAAAACCCCAAACACACCGTAGCCCATCATCATCCTCATCCCTGAGCTCCAGCAAAGCGGAAATGAGTTCAAAGTAGCTCAGATTTCCATAGCAGGGCTGTCCACTGTGCAATTTTAATGAGCATCCAGGCAGTTTTGGGACTAGACGGCACTGAATACCCCGAGGACTTAGGGTGAGTAAGAGCAAGTGTGTGTCTGTGCAAACACATGAATGAGTGTCTGTGCAGTTGTAAAGTCGCAGCATGGCTTCCCCTCGCGTGAGTTTTACTGGAGTGCACTGAATGAATAATGGGGGAGGGGAGTTTAGAATAAGTGAATAAGCACCTCATTGTGTCATTCTCTTGTTTTGCACATGGCACAGGCAGCAGAAACAGACAGACTCCCTTAAATCACTAACTTGTTCAAACCAATAAGGGGATGTGAGAGCACAATTAAAACCTACACACCGAGGGATCAGAGGGGCGGTAAGTTCATTATGTGCAATCCTATTGATGCACGGACACACGTGTTCTAATAATCCAACACAAGCTCGTTGGATACTGAGAGAAGTGAAAATAACAGAGCACATTTATGATGCAATAACTTTTATTAATTGTTTTCAGCCTGCTGCAGAGTGAGGGGATTATAATGTATTAACACAGAAATAGTGGACTTTTTCTGTACAATGTGGAAGGGGGCGTAAAACTTTTTAACTAGATTTGTGGAAGGCAAAAGAAAAAACCTGCAGAAAATGTGAAACAAAATGATGGTGTAAGGAGGTGCAAAAAACAATTCATGTCCTCCATGCTCCCAAAAACTGAGTGAGGTCAGCTCTCCTCCCTGTGTCCTACACACATCCTCTTCCCGTCCTCTTCCTTTTGCCCCTCGTTTCCATCCTCCAGTGGAGGAACAGGGGGAGGAGGGAGACTGAGGGCAAGGGCTTCTGTGCTAAAAACTGCATGGATACAAGGGGGGGCTGCAAGAGGGGGGAGGCGGGGCGGTCTCTGTTGTTGTAACGTAACACAGTCAGTGTGTCAGAGACAGGCCCATCACAAAATCAGCCAGTCAGTGTGTCAGAGCGTGGTGGAGAGGGGGGAGTGGCAAAGTGTGTGGGCATCAGTGTTTTTGACTTTGAGTATGTTTGTGTGCATGTGCGAGTACGTGCAGCGTGGCTGATTTCATCCTGCCTAAGCAGAGAGAAATGAAACCACACCCTCTCAAAATTTGCCAATCTCGTGCCCACTCGCACGCAGTATCCATGGATGTACTTCTGGAGTGGAGAGAAAATGGTGAATGTTTCAGCATGTTTAGTTCAAGTGATGTAATGGATCTTTGACTCAATTTATGGAATCAGAACAAAAAATAAAAATTTTTCTAAATGAGCCTGTTTTTAAACCAGATTACCTGTTCTATCTTTCTTAAATCAGATAGTGCAGTGGCATCATCACTCTGTATCTTAAAACATTCAGTTTACATCGTCTGAAGATGTGACATTTTGGAGCATTTTATGAAACTTGAATCACTTATTTTCCACTGAATGTTACAGCTCATCTTTTTCATAACATCATGATTTATTATATGCAGCTTTGTGTCAGCAGGTTCCTCTGATATATAACATCCTTTTTGGCAGAAGGTGTCAGAAGAATATATAGAAGGACTTTTCATAACTATCAGATGAACCATTCCCCCTATGTAGGTCTTTGATGATGTAGAAATAACAAAATGAAGTGTTCTTTGTTTTGTAAAGAAAACTAAGCTGAGCTATGCAGCACTGTTTGAATTTTTAATGAGCATCAACAGGACAACAGGATGCTGTGGTAAGATGTGATGAGAAAGGTAAACATCAGACTTTCACCCTTTCATTTTTTTAGAAGCAACGTAAGGTGCAGGGATCAGACTTCACACCCAGTTTTGTCTGACAATCGCACTATGAAAACACCACAGACTCAACCAAGCACTGCTCCTCTCCCCTCCACCCACCCAGGTTTTTACTCACTGTGATCTTACAAAAATAAACAACCATCCCACAAGAAAACACATCATAATCTACTGTAATGTTTGTTCTCTGTAGTAGCAGCTGGTTGGAGGATCAGCCAGCCCCCCTGCCTCTGCCAGATTACTAAGGCTGTAGTCTCACACCCTGCCACCCCTCCTTCCCCTGATACACCCCCTACACGCACACGCGCACACTTCAAAACGTACAGTCTCTAAATCTGCACCCCATTGAGTCTCACATCTGTTCAGTGAGAGCTGCTTTCCAAAAATTCCAGTTTTACTTACATCACTGTGAATTACATCAAATTAAAATGAGATATGCAAACATTTTCTCAAATATCAAAGTAAAAAGCGAGAAACAGACACACAGTTCAGCTTTTGAAAAGTGTGATTTATTAAAAGACTTTTTATTTCTTTTCCACCATTGTTGAAAAAGTTGCCAGAAGAGTAATATCATGTAAAGATGGGTAGAGAGAGTTTAGTTGGAAAGAAATTATACTAACAGGATTGAGAGACGAAGGAAGGAGAGAGGGCAAGGGCAGACGAATGCTGCAGAGTGGGGGAGGGGAGGGGGGATGCTTGGAGGGAGGGGGACTACAGTCAGCTTTTACAATTTAAGAAGAAAGAGGCAGCTAAAAAAAAGGGGGACACATTATTCCTGACCAATAAGCAGTGGTCACTGCAGTAGAAAACATACATAAAAAAGAACATAAACAATGAAGAATAAGTGCAATTGGTTTCTCTGTCATACTACAACCGTTATAAACAAGAGGAGGAGGTGGAGGATACCCCCAGCCTCTGATCAAGAGTCAGCGTCTGGCTCCACATATCGTCACGTTCAGGGTGAGATGATCTGACTCTGGCTCTTGGACTGAGGGTTTGTGAGCTCCCTTCTCCGCATACATAACATAGGCAGTAACATTGAGGCTGCCAGTGGCTCTGTATTCACTCTTGATGCTTTTTGTTTTGTAAAGGAGGACATCCCTCATCTCAACTCAAGTAAATAGTGTATAAAGCACTCATACCAATTTAAAATACCCTATTCTAAATATTTAAGATACTTTTAGCAAATATGATAAATCCAATCACATTGCTGAAACCCTCTAGTACATTTAGAATATTGTGATCCCAAAAAGAGAGCCTCCTGTCAAACATCTTTACAGAACTGGAATTAGAATAACAATAGCAGCAGTAGAGGGTGGTGCAAATAAAGATTTCCTCCCTTACATTTATATTTTCTCTGTATTTTTCAAGTTTCAAAGAGCACCAGCTATAAGTGCAGATCAGTCTGTTCCTCTGATGACCCAAAGGAAGGCTACACTTAAATATTTCATACAACTGCTGTAGAATTAGGCAGTCTGGATCAACTGTAGATGTCTGAATTGTAGAGAACTTGATAGAGTAAATGATACTGTTTGTTTGCGTGTTGAAGCAGGATGAAAATCACTACATGTAGGCTTTCATGAATGAATGAGTGTGTGTACTGGTTTCATGAAATCAAAGCAAAACAATCAAAATGCAGTATGAATGCACTGAAAGCACCAAATGCTTATGTGAAACATCCTATTATTATTTGGTTAAAGGCACAGTAGTCCCAATATTCCAATCATAAAATTTCACCTTCCTTCTGATTGTTTTTCTCATGATAGCATTTAAAAACACAAACAAACCATCAACAGCATCCTCTTCAACTCCTTCAACAAATCATAGGCCAACTTATGCAAGTGCACAGAAGGCGATATTCAGCTGCCCAATAAATAAATACAAACAATAAATAAATGCAGTGTCCGATCTACACATGAATAAATTAACCATTGGAGTCGTATGTCTTTGAGTGGTCCTTGTTTCTTGTCTTCTTGGAATTTCATGACAATGATTACTTGTTAGTTCTCCTGTGCACTTTGCAGAGCACGGGGCAGAAAGTCATGTGACCTCGGATTGCTTCGATGCCACTCCACATGATGCCCAAACAGTTCTTGGATTACATTCATGAGTTGATGACATCATTTTTTTCCTGTTTCCAATGACTCCATCACACCACACGTACAGTATAATGCTGTGTCCTGTACACTGTATTTCATATGTCACTAGCTACAAGATTTTCAGTGACCCCAGACTCGTATTTCCTTTTCAAGCCAGATACTTCAACTCTATCTACAAGTAAATGCAAAGTCTTTTGTTTCTCCTGCCGCAAGGCTGGAAACAAATCAGCTCACACTGTTTCTAATTCAAACTTGTGCAACCTTTTCACAATAAAACTTTGAAACATCAGTCTGACTATTGTCAAGAAGTTGTCTGACTTCAGATCAAGCCTGTGTTTATCAAGTTAAATGCCATCTCTGAATATACTGATTGCTTTCAAACTGAGAAGATACTATCCATTGCGCCTTAGACCTCTTTATAATTTCCCTCCTATTGATCATTACACAGGAAGCTGTAAATAGACTCTAAGCTTCAGCTGGTCTTTCCTAGTCACCTCAAATACAACAGCTTTTGTGCAAATGCTTCGATTATTATGTAATTGTGACATCTGGTTCATTTGAACACAAATGTCAAGTTTTTGTAAATACCTTTCCCAAGTGTGTAATCAATGCATGTTGTTGTGCATCATCCATCATTTTTTAATATATTTCACCTAAACTGTTATCCCTCTTTCACACATCGCTAATCTCAGACCTTTCTGTATCTCTCTCAGCAGCCTGTAGCCTGGTGGTGTAAGAAAGCATTGCTGCTTGCAATTTGCTCCTCAGTGCATCAGGTCTCTAAAGGGGCGGGGCACACACTTGGCACAGGCTTGAGTGCGACACTTGGACCTTGATAGGACTCAATGGTCTCACTCTGTTGTCCAGCAACAGGCTGGCTTTGGCACCGGTTGGGCCTCTTCTGATTTTTTGGGTGCTTGCAGGGTGTTGTAGAAGAGACCGAGCTGTCTTGCATGGCTGGACTGCCCCTCTTGCTTGGCAAAGGTACAGCGATGACGGGCTGGTTTTCATTGTTGTCTCCTGTTGTGCCTTCATGTGAGGGGCAAGCTTTTCGAGGGGACAGGATGGGGGCAACATGAACCCAAGTCAGGCTGGGCTCGGAGCTCTGACCTGCTTTGTATTTGGACAGCTTGCCTGGTTCCTCACTGTCACTGTCCTTTCCCTTTGTGTCCTCATTTAGCTGGCTGTTACCGGCCACATCTGGTGAATTATGGTCTACATTAGGGGCCAGAGATGGAGCAGAAGGGGGGCCTTCCTTTTCATCATGACTGTGCTTCACCCTCTTCTCTTCTGTGATGATGCGAGGGCACTTGAGAAGCACGGGTGAAGGTGTGGGGGAGTCGGTGCCTGTCCAGCTGAGTCTGCGCTTCTGAAAAATGAACAGGGGAGAAATTTGCAGGTGAAAATAGAGCTGGCAGAGGAGCTGTCTGTTTTTATTTGCACTGCTATCTTCTTGCACACTCAGGAATGCTTTCTCACCTTAACAGGAATATGAGATTGATCCCTGTACTTGTGAGGCGGGGTGAAGGTTTCTTGGAGGGAGCGAGTCGGTGTAGTGGCCACACTGGAGGCTGCAGACACTGGCTGAGTGGGAATCTGCGGAAACCAGAGCTTCAACATCATCTCCACCTGGAGCAGAGTGTTCAGGTATTTCTCCCTACAAAAAGAAAGATAATTTTAAATGAACAAATGATAGCATGATGTCCTGTGACTAAATTTGAAAACATCTGGATGGTTATAGTCCTGCCTGTGGAGTTTTGGTATTTGCCTGCACTGCTGATGAATGATGTAACTTTACCCACCCCAAGGACTTTTCAATGAAACATGCACCACAAAGTGAGGCTTGGAAGACTTAATCTATTCCTCCTTTCTTGTAATAACCTCAGATATTCATAAGCTAATATTCAGCTAATCTGGAGATGATGAAACAGATAAATAGCAAATTTAATGGTGAGGGGAGAGAACATTTGGTTGACTTCTTACCCGCTGTTGGGTCTCTGTAAAACCCCCACGATCCTCTGGATTCGATCCATGGCAACACTCTGTTGGAAACTACTCAAACCTGTCAATCAAAATCATAATCCCTCCGTCAGCATATGCATGTCCACACTCCATAGTCACAGCAAATGCACATGAGTGCAAGCACAGGCTTTATTTTAAATCCCAGACACATACTCAAGTTTGTGATATCAGTACACTCTTGGTGAGCTGATGAGTCAGCCAGAAGACTGTCGCTTCACACACACTGCACTTTGGACTACATCAATAGGCTGCATCAATACAGACTGCTGCACACACTCCCACAGAGGAATACTCTCTAATGCAAGGAACTAAGGCTACTCAGGCTGTATAATAAACCAGTGTTCAGAATCTAGAAATGTGGTTTCCAGACTCCACACGTGCTTTTGAGGAATCAAGGATGTCAGGACACTTACCACGGTCGAAGCGGCCCCTCTTCAGTCCATTCAGCAGCTCTAGCAGGGGCCTGACGAAACCCTGCAGCTCAGCACACTGACACAGGAGAAGCGAGGAAGATAAATTACAACAGAGTTCTGGTTGTGCACTGCTGTCTACATCAGTGTACTGGGCTTCCTTTTTCATCTTTTTTATCATCACACTGTTGGTCTCTACCTTTTGAGCAAACAGCAGGTCTCCCTCTGATTTTGGGCTTGAATGGTTTGTCTCCTCCAAGCTGATTCGAGCTGGCTTGCTACTACTGCCATTCTCCAACCTGTACGACTCCTCGTCTTCCTCTTTATCTGTGAAGCCATCGCACATCCACTGGGACCCGGGACTCTCTGACCCCACGTCTCCGCCGGACGCCGACCCTCCCCTGCTGCCTATGATGACAGAGGAAGAGCCGTCCGTCAGGAAGACGTCCGTGTCGTCCTCTGCTTGCTCCGAGTCACTTAACAAGAGGCTGTCACTAGAGCTCAGGGAATCAAAGGAGGGCTGGGAGGAAGTGCTGCCCTGGGACTGCATTTCTGTGGAGGAAGCATTAGAGGGTTATGATGACAGACAAGAGAAAGAAACAAAAAAGCTTGTTTGAATTCTTAAAGGCAGCACGTTTGAAGTTGTAACACAAGAAAGCAGCAGAGACGACAGGAAGTGAATGGCACTAAACCATCCTATACAACTGCTTTACCATTGCATTGCGCCATTTTTCTTATCCCCCTCCCAAAATATAATCCCAATTAGTCAAAATGGTGGGTATACTGGTGCCCTAGTTAAGCATGGTGCAGAGTGGGACTGGGGGTAGGCAGTAGGCACACAATGGTAGTGCATGTCTGGCTCCCATTGAGGAGATTGGGAGACTAGAGGAGAGTAAAACGTGAGGGGGATGGGGGTTTGTAGAGAAGTGAAATCAGAATAGGCAGTCTCACTCTCTCTCTCTCTCTCTCCATCCCACTGCCTCCGGTGCTCTCTCTAGCCCCTCCTCTCTGTCTCGGGCTTGCTCTCCACCCCCCCTTGGATTTACACACATACACACACGTCTCTCTTTCCTGTACCGCTACATTTCTGTATGCCTCTCATCTCTCTCTCTCTACCCTCTCCTCAGCTCATCCTTTTCACTATGCACACAAGCCTCGGTGCTCCTCTACCTCTCCTCTTCCACAGTCCAGCCCTCCAACCACTCCTCTTCTTCTTCTTCCTCTCACTCATATTTGGATTGTCTATCCTCAGCCATGTGCCTCCTCTTGTTTTAAACCTTTTCTTGCTCTCTTCCTTCAATACACCTCAACAATACACTCACAAAAGTAGCATTAAGCAGTGCCAATTCAGTCTGAAATACTCTAACACAGAAAAAAGGTTGCCATGCCCACAATGAAGAAAATGAAGATTAACCCATACATTATGTCCATTAGCCAACTCCATGTTGAGGTTTTCAAACTGACAACAGGCTGTACCATCCACGTTTCATTTGAGTCTGTCTGCATGCTCCCCATCATGCAAGTTGTTGACCAAACTAGATGTCACGTTGTTTACATGCACCTGAATGAATCAACTGAGACAAATACTGCGAGAACACAATGATCCGATTTAAACTTCTTTCCATTTCCCCCTCCCAAACCTTCCATTATTGAGTTCCCAGGCTGTGTGTGTATGGTGTATGGTGGTGGGTGTGTTGGAAGTGGAGGTGAGGTGACGGTGCAGTAGTGATGGTGGGTACAGCCTGCACAGGTACAGTGGATTACAGTCCGCGTGGATCATGAAGCTGCCTGCGTCTCAGGTGTATCCTGTCTATGTCAGCCCACCACCAAACCCACAACAGGAACTAAAAACCCCGCATTTACATAATGTTCCGCTCACTCATAACAAAGCAATGTTATTTTAGCATGTGAGATACAATCTGGAGGATGAACGACTAAGAGTAAATCAAATATAATAACCAGAATGATTTATAACACAGCTGCACGCTAATATAAGTGTGCTGTCATAATAACAGACCTATTGAATGCTGTAAATGAAGCGAGCATTCAAATTTAGTTTTTGTTTTTTTTCTTTTTGTTGATAAGTAACAAATTGTACCAGGATTTCAAACAGGATAGCGGGACAGGAAATTCCTTTAGGCCAGTGCCAACTTCCACATTAGACAATAAAACCGTAGGAAATACTCACCTTCGGCAAAGTGAGGTAAAAGCTGCAGCTTCCAGGAACAAACGGCGGCTCTATCTCCTACTTTTACACTACGGGTTCGTCAGTAAATGGTCCGGAGCTGGAGCAGCATCGGGGCGGCCAGCCTCAGCTCGGTCTCACACACACACACACCGCCCGGTGGTACATCGGTTAGTGTCTTTGCTAGCTCTTTCTCTCGGCAGTTTACGAGCGTCAACATGTGCGCGGATCCACGTGCCCACGTTTTGCGCGTATTCGATTGGCTGTCATCCCGACTGAGGCGCACGCCATTGGTCGACACATCCAGCCAGTGATTGCTTTACTCACCGCTGATTGGGCGTCGTTTCGGGCACTCACGGTCCTGCCCACTCATGTGTCGCCCGTGTGCACGGTGTCGGGCAGAGCTGCTCTACTACAGCAAGCGGGTGTAAACACACGCACGCACGCACGTACCGGGCACGCAAGACGGCGTGCACAATATGTTCCATGCATTTGATGTACACTGTTTTAATGGCCCCGCCCCTCACACTCAATCCCAAAACAGAGGCACGCTCAAACGGAACACGCCACAATATCAGATACACATACCTTATGCAACTCTGCTGCCGATCAAACTGATTTGGGTTTAATCAAAGAGAAATACACGCAGCACATTAGAAGAGCATAGTTGACATCAGCTCTCCTGGGAGGAAAAGATAGGATGGATGTCAAGAGGAAAAATAACTGTTGAGATTACTGCGATGCAAAACAGGGTTTCATCCTTGTAAAACATAAACCACTAACTAAGCTCATATGCAAATACAGCCTGCTTGTTTCTCCTTTTCACAGTATTTTCCATTGCACATTGTATGTCTTTATTTATTGCACCTCACTAGAATCAGGGATGGGCACCTCTCACATTTGAACTGATAAAGTGTTGACGCCTCAACAGTTCCACTTTTTTTTGGTACTTTTGTGTGTTTATGTGGTAATATATAGATGTTGATTTTTTTAAAAAGTAAAATCTCAAAATGTTTTACTTTAGCATATCTATTTCTCAGTATTTACACTTCACCAAACTTTCAATTATTTGTATTGTAACATCGCAGTTGTTTCACAAATTTCTTCAGTATGAAAACCCTTAACTCAAATTAACCACAGCTTAATAAATTGAAAACAACTTCACAGCTGTAAAAAAATCCCATGCCTTTGTCTGACATGGAAAACTGCTGCCTCTCCACTTCCTCACAGTCACAAGGATGCATTTAGATACCGAAACATGGTAGCCTTTGATTCTACATAAATCGGCACTTGGTACCTATGAAAGTACCTTATTCGGTAGCCCATCCCTGGTGTATATAATTGTCTTCTGACCTGAACAAAAGTGTTTTTTATTGATCAAATTGCTTTATCTCTATTTTCATATATATTTGATATTTTATCTTTATTCATATGTTTGTACAGCGAGAGTATAGTTAAACCTGAGTCAAATTTCCTGTGTACTTCTTGAAAACACTTGGCAAATGAAGATAATTTTGATTCTGATTCTGATCTGAAATGACATCACTAATTAAAGTTGACCTAAATCCAGAGGGGAAAAAAGTGATTGGATAACAGGACCCTGACAAACCTCACATACATTTAATTTAATAGCACTTTTTAACTTGATTGTATAATTTTGTGAAAAAGATACAGAGCTAGTCTGCAATGCAACACCAGTACCCTGTGTCTGATTCAATGACACAATTAAAGATTTAGCACCAACATACTACTTTAAAACTCAATACTCTTCGTCACTAAACCTATGCCTGCTTAAAGAGAGCTGATCAGAGATGTTATGGACATGTCATCTTATTATTTCTGCTTGTGGTATTTACATTGTATTTCTATTTCAACATTTTATTCATTTCTGTTTTTTTATTTGGGTTGGTCTGAAACATACAGCTTTTGAAGCGGAAACTAGTGTCTAAATTAAGATTTTTTTAAAAGAGTTAGTTAAAAAAAGTTAATTTCACCTTTGTTTTTTTAAGTTGCCCTTCTTGTTGGGTTGACAAACCAGCTCTGCAACTCAAATAGTGACAGACAACGCACACATAACATTACCTGACAAAAGTATTGCCATTGTCTAGGTTGCACATAAAAAAGAGATCAGGTGGAGAAACAAAATTTATGACTTTTTAAAAGGGATATTTTTCCTATATAGTAGTAATAATTAAATGTAGTAAAGTCATAAATCAATCACAAATACAACAAAATGAGAGCTATTGAGTTTTGAACACAATGGAGCAAGTCACTCCAGGTCCATGATGTGTTGTTGCATCAGAGCTTCACCCTCTTTGAGGTGACTACAGAGTGAACTCGATAACCCCCACTTGGAGCATGCATTGTAAACCCTGTGCATTGACGACACACATGCACACAAACCTTGCATCTGTCACATACTCATCTCATGGATTGGTTCTTTCTTTCTCTTCTCATAAGTCTATAATTGAAGGTCAGTTATTATGATTGCTTTACATGTATTTTTAGATGTGAAATGCTGGGTTAAAGCTTGAGACGTGGTGGGTGCCTAAGCGCCTTGCAAGTTGCTGTGAGTGGGTGAGGGGGCTTCCCATCCCCCACTAAACACACAACGTATAGATGAACCCAATGACCCTCCTCTTCAGTACTCTAGGCTGTGTCCCTGTTTGCGTGACAGTACCTTTATCTTTAAGTATTATAACTCACAATTGCCCAGTAACCTCAACACCAGTTCAGCAAACCACCACCTTTCATGGTCAGGACACAATAATGGTAACCTGTGGTAATAGTAAACCAGTGGAGAGGTCATGTCATGTATACCTTGCAGAGACCAAGTCAATAGAGAAAGCTTCACAACCCCCAACAGCATTCCTCTGCTGCACATGAACCCAGTGAACCTCCCCTGAGTTCATAGGTACTGAAGACCACCCCCATCACTTCCAGTTCTGCTTCTCCCTTCCCCCTGTTACCCCATCCCCCAGCTTTGTTGTTCTCATCTTCCTCTCTCTACCAGTCATTGTATTGGCAGCTTTAGAATTCAATTATAGCTATTGGTTTAAGTTCAAACTCATGGAGATGTATTGCTGCTGCATCACATCTCAGTGGGTTTGAACTTGTCCTATACATGAAAACAAACCTTCCCATGTGGAGTTATTAATGGTTCAGATGAAGTTAATGAGAACTTGGATTTATCAGCAATGCTCTTACCTCTTAAATAAAACACAACAATATGGTGTAATGGGTTATGTCATGACTAGTGTCCTAAAGGTGCATATAGCTTATCTTGTGGGTCACATCGGGAGAGCTTATGTACATTTAATCCTATAGCATGAGTCTATTGCATAGTTGTAAAGCATGAGCTTTATCTTGCACTCATGTTTATTGTGAAAGCACACGAAAGTTCCTATGAGGCCAAATACACAAGAAGGTGTGGTGGGCGTCAGACACCACAACAGAAACCTGACCTGCCTGAGGGAAAACAGAGGCCTAAAGAGAGACTAAACTGTAAACTGTCTCCTCTTTACTTGCTAAGTCTATGCAGCATAGCTCACGTTTCACCAGGAAACCAGGACAGCTGAGGAACAATTACTGCCGCTGTGTTCTCTCAGCTCTACACCTGTCTGCCGTTTTGACCTCCTTCACCCTGCTCTCAACTACAGGAATTTGACTTAACTCTATACTGCAAATCGTATCATATTTAATCCACAAGTTTCCAAGACCTCCATCAACATGATAAATAGTTTCTTTAAAAACCTGTTAAAAATATTTAAAAAACAAATATGTATTCTACCACCTTGGGGATTGTCATATCATTGAAGTCAATTAAAGTTGCATTTTAACACCGCTCAAAACGGCTGCTCTCATGAAATCATCCACTCACATATTTTCAGGAAAATTATTGCTGATTTTCAAGAAGTTGCAGTAAGAATAACATCTCAATAGTTGCTCATCTTTATAAAATAAATGTTTTCTGCATCAAATGAATGCACATTTACTAAAATACCTTACTGAAATAGTTGGCAGAACTGCCCAATGTGTCAAATGATACAAGAAATATATCTCACATGAGATGTGAAAGCAATATTTTTTTGTGGATTTTGTTAAAAGGGATGATAAACATCTCAGTTCCAAAAAATGTGAATTATTTGACTATTTTCAATGGGTCAGGCATTACAGGGTTTGCTGTGTTAGCAAAGCTTTAGTATTTAAAATGGGAAAAGAGATGCAGTTGATTACAACGAGGAAGAAAAAGAAAAAGCTGTTTTGATGTTTTCATGAGACATAGGTTAATTTTAAAGCCATAAAGCTGTAGATGAGCACTGTGACCAATGAGCTCATTAGTTTTCGTTTTCTTTCACACGCAGTTTATTCTCAGATTGCCACCCTGCATTATTGGAGGTGGATAGGCGCAATAAACACTACTGCTCTCACATAATGAAACTGCTGTTAGAGATAACCGAATATAAGATTACATCTCATTGGCTCAGGAGTCACAACGGGTCTTTGCGTCTATTCCACGTAGACGCTCGTTGATCGGCCGAGGCTGCTGCAGCGCTCACATTTGAGGAGCAGAAACATGTGTTCACCACTACTCGCAGTCATATTCACATGTCTGGGAGATGCTTTGCTGCTATATTTGTGAATGAAGTCAGATGACACGCCCCCAACGAAGCTGCGTCGAATGGCGTGTGAATACATATTAGCCACGCCCACTTAACCGAGTCTGGATCAACCAATGGGAGGCCGGCAGGGGCTATTGGTGTTGCATAATTTGGCTGAAGCGTTTCACGTTTGAGCGAGCCAGCACACAGTGTGAAAGGATGGAGAGCAGAGAGGCAGACAGAAGAGGTGATGAACATATAAAAACGGTTTTAGTGCCCGGAATCCGAGCTCATGTGACAAATAGTCAATGAGGATGAATATGAACAGTCATCTGTTTGGCTGAAAGCAGGCCTCGGATGTTTGCTTTTGCTGGGATTTTCACAACAGCCTTACAAATGAATACCCCATGAGTTAAAACGTGGAACTGATAATATAAACGCAGGTTAAAAAATCAGGACACATTCATAACTTTTATGGATGAAAAAAATGAAATATATATATTTTTTTATCAGGGACCAATCAATATGTACATCATTTTTGGTGTAATTTCTTTGAATGAAACAATTTCAAAAAGGACAGTAGAAGTCATAAGTTGGGAAAAAATGCTTTAAGATATATATTGTGTTAAATTTCATGAGCTCTATTTCAATAAGTTGTGATCCTTACAATGGTGGTAAAACTTTCATGTTATATTGACATCTTAAGTGTTTCCCAGCTTGGACTTCTGATTTAATTAAGACCGTAAGACCCTGGCCCATGAGATCTGCCCACAATGCAAATTTAATAGATATTTTAATAACTGCATTGTAGAAATCCTCAGCAGTGCACCCAAACTTTAATTGGTGATGTAATGTGTGTGCAGTTTGTAGTTCAAGTGCAGAGATGGACTCACGTGAGTGTTACATCAAATGTTTTTGGGTGCATACGTTGCTGTGGATCACGTATTCTCATAAAAATAACCACTTTCCTTCCAGCATCTACTGCTAAAGGAGCACTTCAGGACTTAAACCATGATTATACAAGAATATAGGAAGAAATTATACAATTCCAGTGATGATTTTGCCTGCATGTGCTTTCTTCAAACGCATCATGTGGAGAAAGAGCTCCCCCATGTGTTTAAAACAAGAAATGTAGTGTGATACTAACTGTACATTATGTTCAGTTTATGTAACCTTTTACAAACGGAGGTTAGTCTGCAATATGGGTTTTAAAAACATTAACTAGAGTCTCCATTTGAACTCATAATTGTTTAGACATCATTTTTTACAAAAGAATGCACGGCCTCAACGTGCAGTATTTATGCTGGAAAGGCGAATCACTGCTTTTTTTTCAGTGAAGGAATTGCCAGTTATGCATGGCTCTTCTCTCATCACATGTCCTGGTCAGCCATGATAGTGAGACACCAGGAAAAATCAGCACCAGCCCTGAAAATGAACACATTATATGTTTTATATTCTTAAGATTCCCCGAGAAAGACTTGGGCATATAAAGATAGAGAAAATCAATTATTCAACCTTCACAAAGCACAATTATCTGCACAGAATCTGTGTAACTAAATTGGTACATTTTACATTGTTACATCATAATTTTGCATTGCATAATATTCTGTACAGTAAAGCACAAAAAGCACTCATAGTTGTAGTTACAGTGAACAATGTAAATAAGTGCCTCTCTGATTTTATTTCGACAGGTAAAACAGGATAAGGTGCCTTATTGATAACACCTTATTATACATTTCTTATTTGTCATGCAAGATGATATTAGTTAATACTCACCAATTCTCTTATTTATCCATGTGTGTTTTATGACTTCTAGTATTTTATTTACATCAAATTGCTTTGTTTCAAAATGACCGCGTGAAAAAAAAAAAGGATGGTGAACAAATAGATCCAATTTTTCTTGCATGTGAGCTTCATGCAATCAGGGAAGTATTTTTACCTTTGTTAATTATAAACAAGAAATGTTGTGTTTTTCTTTCATATTATTACATTTTCATCACATGTGATCAATATTTGCCAGAATGTGGGGAATTAGTGTTCAATGCTGAACAATTACTGGAGAGGACTCCTAACTCCTTCTTTTGACCTGGCTTGATGTGTGAAAAAATGTATTACAATCCTTTAACCTCCAGGTTACTCACTGCCCACCTGAGGTTTATACCAACCTGTATTTGTGATAGTCTACAACTGGGCCTCTTCAGCATTTACTGATTACCAGCCGCCAAGTCAAGACATCTGACGGTGCCTCATATTATACAGTAGGGGTCAATTTTATCATTTTACTCTTGCTCTTCAAATTGCCAGAGTAAGTTGCTGGTTTGAAACAAACTTCTCTGATGAAAGAATAAGCTTTGGATGTAAACATGAGATGACTTCCTATCATATTTGAGAGAACGATGTGTTAATGTGATCTTATCTAGCCCAATGAGATTTCAAATTAAACATAACTGCAAACCCAGCCTGTACATAAAATAATAAAAAAGATACAGTATAGCTAAACTATTGCTACTCCACTGTTTACAAATCAGCAGGAAAGAACTTAATAACTGGAAGGAAATGATTTAAGGGGTTCTTAAAATGATAACAGAACTTTCTATTTTAAAGAATTGTTTTAACTACATGGATAAAAGCAAAAGTTAAAATCACAGGAGGTCTCGACATTTTAAAACAAATAGTTAAAGTCTTTTAAGATGATTCAGATCCAACACAGTCTAAGATACCACTTATTGAATATTACTAATGAAACGTCTAATAAATGATGACGATAATATTTAAAAGCTCTTTATTCTTCTTCTTCTTCTTCTTCTTCTTATTATTATTATTATTATTATTATTGTTATTATTATTGTTATTATTATTATTATTATTATTATTATTATTATTATTATTATTATTATCTGATTTAAACATTTATTACCAGATAAATACGGTGAGTCTTCTTTATGTTGAATGCTGGAAGACTTGCGACGCTTGGACTGTCTTTCAAAAGAAACTTGTATTGCATAATTGTTTTGTTCAACACCAGCACTGAGCTCTTCATGAAATTGAACAAGCGTTGATTCAGGGTCACTAAAAACTGGTGCTGAACAACTGAATGAGCAAGTGTGACTCAAGTCTGCTCTCGTCTTTCTTCTTTATCCTGGCACTTTGAATTTTATTTGGCTGAGTCATGGGAAAAATAAGAAGAATTTCTGAGGGTCTGAACCTCAAGACTTAGGATGATGTTCAGAAAGTCTAGCAGGCCTCCTCTTCACTTCAGATTCTTTTATCTGATTTACAATTGAGGAATTATATTTTCCATCTCCTTCCTTCACTTGTATTTACTCCAGTGGCTGTAATCTGTACCCCAGTGTAACCCCCCCTCTTATTAGCCCTGTATTCTCTCATCCTCCCCAGCCCTCGGAAACTAACACAAAGTTAATTTTCACTCTCTCCTCCATCCTGGTGGTGATCCTGTCCTGCCGTCTCTGCACTCTTTTTCTCTGATTCTTTGCACGTTTCCTGTACATCTGTGTGGAGACCTGTGCGACAGTGTGTAAAATCCACACTCTAGCTGTTGAACAGAGCTCTAGCAGGTGGGATGGCTGGACCCCAATCACCCCCCCCCCCCTCTCCCTCTCTCTCCCTCTCTCTCCCTGTTTCTCTCTCCCACTTGCTTCTCATCATTCCGTCCGTTATTATTCATTTCTGTGTATGGGCAAGGAGGACTAACATGGACTCTTTGGGTCTTTTTATCCTTCTCATGCTTCATTGTTTTCAGTGGACAGCTGCCCATGCTACTGGTAAGGCTGATTTACATAAAATTGTACATTGTAAGAGCTTTTTCATGCTTTCAGATTTTTTTTTTTTAGGACTGTTAGGTTGGGATTGTTGTGATTTTTAGAAGTTAAGTGGGTGGAAAATGCTGCATAAGGACAAAAAACCTTTATGAAACTTGTTAAATTTTACTTGAAAGGATTTATAAACAGAAACAGATTTAGATAAGAAAATATAAAAACACCACTAACAGAAGTAGATATGCTATCTAATCACAATAAAGTGACTCTTGCTGGTTCAATGTTTTGATGATCAAATTTAGAGCTCTTTAACTTTAAAAAAGTCATGTTGAGTCAAACTAAGATTTTTTTCTTGTGTTACTTTCCAGGTGATATTTCTTGGACCTACAAAGGTGAGTTTTCTTAAAATCTAAAAAAACCTTGTTCAAAAGCTATTATAAGGGAGAAAAGTGAAGAAAGAGCATTGGAGGAGGAGGAGGTATCGAAGTCACACTGACAGGAGTTTAATGACCAAACTTCAACTGATTGATTATTATGAGGTAGAAAGTGCAGACTTTTTATTTTGACAGTGTTTTATTTTGTGGACTAAAAAGTTTAATGGCACATATATTAAGAACTGGTGTTATCTTGTTTGACGATTCTATGAAAGTAGTTGAAGCTTTCGGACACCTCATAACTTACTCAAAATTAATCTTTACTGTAAAGCTTGTGTAAGTTTTCCAGGATTTTTGCTTCCCCCCTCTCTCATTTCTTCTCCCTCTGTTTTCCCTCTCTGTCTGTATTAGTTACAGCTCAGCAAGCTGGCGTGAGCACAGCACTCACACAGAGATGATGAAGGGGTTGAAGGGAGATAGAGGAGGAAGAAAGCAAGAAAAGGCAGATAGAGCTAAGCAGGCGTAGGAAGGAGGCAGGTGCACAAGGGCGAGGGAGTTGGATGGAGAGAGAGATGGGACGGGGTGAAGCAAAAGCATACCAAATCGTGCTCTTATTGTTGCAGCACACAATAACCTATGTGTTTATTGTGTTGTGGATGCACACTGGCTGAACTATGCCGTGGACAATGACATTGTGGGAATGAATGGGGCACACAGGCCTCGACTCTCTGCATGTATTCAGGAGAGCAACACCATCATAGAGAACATACAGTGAAGTGTAGAGCCTGTGCCTGGAGCTAACTGGTAGTTATACATGTACTCTTCTTGTCATAGATGTATAGAGGCAAGTGTGCTTTGGAAACTACAATCTGCATTCCCTAAAACTGGTGTTGCATTGAGAGAGTTCAACTTGTGTTATATGGTTCATAAGATGTGGAATTAAAGCCACCGAGGGCTAAAATCTCCAAATGTGAGAGTGTCAGACGCATGTCCGTGTGACGTTTATATTTATCTGTAGGCTGTTTAGACATTAAAGCTCATGTGAGAGCTGTTAGCTGGGTATAAAACAGTAGGAATCAATTTTGATGCTTCTTAAAGAACAAGGGAAACAAAAAAGAACAAGGATGGAGCATTCTGACACAGTTAGTTTTAATGGATTAGCAGCTGCTATAGGTATGGATCACTAACCTCATTTTATTGTCCTTTTTTACTTTTCCCATGTTTCTGAATGAGTGACACATTTAACTATTGAAAAAAGTAATCTGATGTTGAAAATTACATTACAGAACAAATCAGCAAAGAGATGAGGTACGGTTTTGTTCACACCTGGCATTTCCTGTCGGGAGCTTTAATAATGTAAATATGAACCTGAGAGTGTTCTTTAAGCTGTGTGAAATCTGTGCTCTTTGGTTCAGACTTTTGAAAATGAGCGTTTGCACAGCACACGCGTGTGTGCTGGGCATGTTGTGTGACATATTATTCTGTGTTGTTGCTGTTTTTGAGCTTGATAGCTGAAGTGGAAAGTACTTTTGGTTATGCCCAACATAATTTGCACACACAGAATCCTATTTGCACGCAGAATCGCACTGTTTCATGGACACCCCTTTCCACGAACAAGGGTTACGTAGTGTCATCGAGGGCAAGTCTGTCTCACGTTCCATCATTGCCTCATCATGCTCTGGTTGAATGGATCTGCATACGTGTGTGTATGTGTGTCTTTGTTGTTGTATTACATGTAGGGGTAGCATGCTAGGGTTGAGGTTAGAGCGAGCGCAGAGGGTCAGGATTTTCGGCCTCGGGTTGCCATGGGGACCTCCATGGCGACCGATGGCGGGGCCACAGGACTCACTTTTGAAGTCGTGTCTTGGTGCGGGGCAGAAAAGGGTCGAGGAGAGAACAGATTAGAGGTGGGGGTTGCAAGCAGCAGGATAGGAGAGGAGTGGTATGTGTTTACATCACCAATATTCCTGACAACTTGCACTAGTTTTCATATTTATCAACCACTTCCATCATTTCAATAAGTAGATTTTGTAAACATAACATTTGTTAATACTGAAATACCCACATTTTCAGTGTATTTTCTCTGTTTTCCACCCTGCTTACACATTTTTGTCGGTCTTTCTTTTCTAAAGCATTCCTCTCCTTTGCAATTTAATTCAGATTCTTTTACTTGTTCTGTTTCTTTCAGACTCCTTTATTCTTTCTTTCTTTTATCATGCAATGTGGGAGAAAAGTTCCCTCTTACTCAGAGGACAAGGGCCCCATTTCACTTGCCTTTAGTCAATATTTAGATAATACTTCCCATTTCAAAAGGATTCCCTTTTCTTTTTTTAAAACTGCTTTTCATGTGCAGTGTAAAAAATTTGCAGAACAGAATACATTTTACAAGATTTACTCAGCACATACACAATGGTGATATAGACACAAGATACTTTCATAAAACATCTTTAAATGTGCTGCTGACTCATGATATCTTCTTATTGATAGTTATAGCCATAATTTATGTATTTCCCTGTATTTTGGGGTTATGTACTTATGTTTTCTTAAAGCTGTAATAATGTTTTGATCTTGTATTAAATAAACTTGTAATTTGACAGTGGAGAGGAAAAAAGATATTTCCGAGATAAATCCTACAGTGGGATTCTTTCAACGTTGTTTGAGAACTATTCAAGCTTTTTCTGCATCTTTCAGCTATAATGTAATTAAAAAATATATATATAAATATGTTCAAAACCTTGTCTTTATACTGGATGGTGTGCACTCACTGTGTGTCCTTGCCAGTGTCACTTGTTAAATGCTGTAAAGTTTGCTGCTCATGGTGGATAAAGAAAAGAAAAGACTCCTTAGATAAATTGGCAGATTTTACATATACAATTATTCTAACGAAATAAAGCACTTATCATTTTACAGCAAAATATTTAAAGACTATTTTTTTTCTTAAAGTCAACCTCAGAACAGTGAAATGTTAGTCAAAAAAAAGTCATACCAAGCAAAAGTGCTCTTTAGTGCTTATTTTACTTATTAACATTAGATGGTTTGACAATGCTTGATCATGTCAGAGCAATGCGGGTGTCATCTTTTGAGTTTGAGTATCATTTTTTTTATATGATGATCTCATCCAGAGCAGAATTCATTCAATACAACAAAAGATTTCAGCTGCTTTAAAATTTGATGTAATCTGATTGAGGCCCAATAATGGAAAGACACATCT
This sequence comes from Thalassoma bifasciatum, assembly GCA_008086565.1. Lineage (NCBI taxonomy): Eukaryota > Metazoa > Chordata > Actinopteri > Labriformes > Labridae > Thalassoma > Thalassoma bifasciatum. The sequence continues at coordinate 172,642 of RPOG01000357.1, read as the reverse complement.
ATTTATCAATGACGATAACTGAGAATAATATTTTGGCTAATTGTTGTTAAGAAAAGATGAATCTGAGGATCATAGAGGATAGTGAAATCTTGTTTACCTTTTTATAATTCAGTTTGAAGAAAGGGAATATTTTTGTTTTGTCAGCAGCTCATTTAAATGATTCTAACTGCAAACAATGGTTTGTTAAAAGGAAATGTTATATAATCAGACCATTTTTTAAAAATAAATTCATAATGCAACTCTTATTAAGCGGACCTCCACGAACCAAAGAAAACATGAGGATTAATTGTCCACTATAATTACTTTCTGATCAATGGAGTCTTTTTTTCTGGATGACTGCAAACCAGTGAGCTGTGTGATTTAGTGACATCACTGTTTTTGTCTTTTCTACTGTCAAAGGCATGGTGGGTCAGACTGAGTGGTCAGAGTATTTCCCTGATTGTGGAGGCACCTCTCAGTCCCCCGTTGATGTGGTAACCACGCAGACTAAATATGACCCCAGTTTGATCCCTTTGACCCCCCTGGGCTACGATCAGCATGGAAACAAGCCTTTCTCTCTGTCAAATAACGGACACACAGGTAACTATGGTAGTGGGAGGATTTCAGGCTCATGGTATGAATCTTTTCTAAGTTTATGACTGTGCCATCATCAGGCGTAACCTGGCAACAAACTGTCCTTCTAAATAATACAGGATCTTGGTAGTATTTTGAATGGGGTTGTACCTCTATGTACTTCTGTAGTATTCCTAGTCAGGTTCTCTTTACTCTGTATGTTCTTTAGCTGTCATTGAGCTGCCAGAGTGGATGAGTATCGGCGGGCTTCCATGGCTTTTCACAGCTGTGCAATTACACCTCCACTGGGGCAGCGGCGGGCCGAGCCACGGGGGCAGTGAGCACACCATCAATGGACAGAGTGCAGATGCAGAGGTATGTTACCATGAAGCTTACTGTGATAAATGCAAGTAGACAATGATGCACAGATAAACAAACTGGATCAAGGTCAAGGAGTGAGATGGTGGTGGATTTAATGAAATGGAAAACTTTAAGAGCAACCACAGATATCAGATCGTAAAAACAGGAAGAAAAATACTTCTGCGTTTATAAAGTAGTGTCTGTATGGGTGAAAAATAAGGTAAGCTATTGATGAAATATGGTAGTTACACAATGAATCACATTTAAGATTCATGCAGAAAGCATGTCCATAAGGCATACTCTGTCACACAGGGTAGAAAAAATGTTCAATTTGGTTTACAATCACGAGGAGTTTAACAATCAGGAAGCAAAACTTCACACAATATTCAATGGAATAATAACATCCTCCTTCATACATCAAAAGGGTGAAGTTTCACAGCTTCAAAGATACCCCAGAAAAAGCAATGTAATCTCCCTTAAAGTCACATTTTCAAAAGCTTCAAATTTCCAAGTTTTACAGGAAATCACTTCATAAAACATGGAGCACAATATCTTTTTAAAGGCATCACCTTTCTAGTTATGGCAGCTCAGATGTGACGATGAACTGCTTTCCTTTAGAGGGATTGAAGTAATTTAAACATGAGAATGTTCCACATTCATTAACACTTTATCAGGCTCCTTTTATTCCTGGGTGAGCTCCTGTCTTTTTTACCATAAAAAAAATGCGACCCCTCCCAAGTGGGGATTGGTGCTTGTTCTGGTTTTGTATTTTGTAAGGCTGGAAACTGGAAACTCTTTCTTGTGACTAGGCTGAGGGGAAAAAACTAGAGAGGAAAACATGAAGCTTGACTGAACAATGTTGTAGCCGAGAAGCAAGGCGTAGTCAGTTGTTTCAGTGCTGCACATCATGTCCATCTGTCAGTGTTCAGGTTTGCCAACACACCTTTTCTTCAAGACTGTGTGGACAGACAACTTATAAAGAAAACTATTCATGCAGAGTTGACAAAATTAGGGACAAATACAAGAGGACAAAGAAATAAGACATGCATGAGTGGTGTCATTACATAATGTGACAATTAAGCTCCATTTCCTTCATATCAGTCTCCTCATCCCTGAAATTTCTACTGTCCTATTCACGGTATGCATGCAGCTTTCTATTTTTCTTCAGCCCTTAGAAAGCAGGAGTAAAACATCACAACTTTTAGACTGTAACACTTTCTTTCTTTCTCCAGCTCCATGTGGTCCACTACAACTCTGAGCTCTACCCCAATATTTCCACAGCCATGACAAAGAGAGACGGTTTAGCTGTCTTAGGGATCCTCATTGTGGTACTAACTCACACGTGAACACATTCAAGCAAACAAAGTAAAGAAATGTTGTGTCATAAGCTTGTAAGCCTGAGCTTTGTTTTCCCAGACAGGTGAGGAGACCAATCCAGGATTTAACAACATCATCAACTATTTGAGCCGCATCAGACACGCAGGTAAGTCATCCTTGAATAACAGAAAAAATAGGAAATCATATTTGATTTATATTTCATACATGAAGACACAACACCTATTTCAGAGAAGGTGTGATTTTTTAATCTTAAGGATGGTTTAAACTGCACCCTCTGAACATGAGGTGAGCAATTCAACCACCAAGTCAAACTGGCATGTGAGGATGACTGTCAACATATTTATTTGACTTTGAAAAGAAAATGTCACTATGTGCCCAATATACACCTAAAAAATGTACCAAATGTGAAAGAATGAAAAGTTTGTAGGTGTTTTGTGAGTACTGTACTATCTTACATACTTTTTTTCTCACCTCTTTCCACCTGCTGGCAGATCAGAAGGCTTACATCCCAGCTTTTGACATCAAATCTCTGCTCCCCAAGGATCTGAGTCGCTACTACCGTTACAATGGCTCTCTTACGACGCCGCCGTGCTACCAGAGTGTCATTTGGTCTCTGTTCCACGAGAGGGTTCAAATCTCGAGGGCACAGGTAAGGCTGAGGCACAGACACTGTTAAAGGCGATCTGATACACTTCAAGTCAATAAGTACCCCTCTTTCAGAAGCCATTACATTTCACTTCTTCTTTGAGGCAAACCAATCCAACAGGCTGTATTGTTTAAAGCAAAAATAAATGTTCCACTATGGCTTCACACAATTCTGGTTCATAAACTGATGATGTGCTTCTTTTCAGTATTATTAACATAACCCAAAGAAGTGACGTTTCAGACACAGACTTTAAGAATAATCATGACACTTTTTTCATTTCAGCCTACATATGCTCATAATGACCTTATTTGAGGTTCTTGTTCTATATTACAAAATAAAAACTTTGGACACCATGATACTAGCATAGGAAAGGTCTGTCCAAAATGTATTTAACTATCCCATTAAATGAGCCGCAAATAACCTTGGATGAGATGTTTTGAAATATTGTCATACCATAACTGCCTTACTTTAACAGAACTTCAAATACAAAAACTGAATCTCTAAACAACTTTACACAGTAATTTTTTCCTCCCAAGTGGTTTCCAGTGTTTCTGCAGCCAGTCTCAAGCAGATTTGCATAGAGTTGCAGTTTTGAGCACTGCTTGGCTAAAACCCAAACATAACATAACATTACATAACATAATTAGACTCACATCAGAATGCCAGCTGATACTCAAACAATAGTCTTATGCACACATCCTCTATATGCTCATTGTTCATTTTTTGCTTTATTTGTTTAGGACTGGGTCAATTTCTAAACTTTCCAGTTTTATTTTTTTATTTTCATTTTTTTTATTATTCCTTTTTTTATTACACTTTTACGCTTTTTCCCCCTCTACTGCTATAATGGCAAAGTTGCCCCAATAGGGGGATCAATACCAAATACACTGCCTGGCCAAAAAAAGGTCACACAGTCTAATATTTCATTGAACCGCCTTTGCCTTTGATTACAGTACTTGATCGCCGTGGCATTGTTTTGATAAGCTTCTGCAATGTCATAAGATTTATTTCCATCCAGTGTTGCATTAATTTTTCACCAAGATCTTGTATTGATGATGGGATGGTCTGTGCAAAGCCTCCTCCAGCACATCCCAAAGATTCTCAATGGGGTTAAGGTCTGGACTCTGTGGTGGCCAGTCCATGTGTGAAAAAGATGTCTCATGCTCCCTGAACCACTCTTTCACAATTTGATCCCAATGAATCCTGGCATTGTCATCTTGGAATATGCCCGTGCCATAAGGGAAGAAAAAATCCATTGATGGAATAACCTGGTCATTCAGTATATTCAGGTAGTCAGGTGACCTCATTCATTGGGAACATAATTTGCTGAACCTAGACCTGAGCAACTGCAGCAACCCCAGATCATAGCACTGCCAGTCTTGTGATGCAGACTCTTTTAATTTGTCATGTTAACTTCAGCCACTCAAGATATTGGTTACTATTAAATTCTGATGGATAGTGGTTGAATCCCATGTTGATTTTTTGGGTGAAAGACTGCACTTGATAAACACCCAGATATCTTTTCCCTTTCAAAGATTGTATTGAATTTGTGCCCAATGTAAGTTACCCAGACCTCTTAAACTCTTAGCACTGAAACAACAATCATTCATGAATAAATGAATGACTCAGATAGCACTTCACATTTATCAGCCAAATCATTTTGATCATTGACTTTCTTTCCATATCGTTTTTTTTTATGATAGTTTCTAGGTTTTTTATTGCTACTAAAAGGAATTAGTTGACTTATCTAATTTTTTGTTTTGAGCCTTGTGCATTTTTAGTCAAACAATGACACTCAATCCCTCTAATCCTGCAGCTCCTAAGGATGGAGACATTGCTATACTCAAGTAAATCTGAGGAGCCTGACAGGATGCTGCTGCAGGACAACTACCGTGCAACACAGCCCCTCAACCACAGGGTCATCTTTGCCTCTTTCACTGCAGGTAAGACAGACATGAAGAGAGAATCCGCCATTGTAAAGCCTTCAAAATATTTCCTGGTAAGAGTGATACCTGTGCTTGTAATAGTCTATATGTGACCTCCAGTGATAACCCCAACAGTAACCAACGGAGAAAAGTTACTGACCACCAGTGATAACCCCAACAGTAACTTTTCTCCGTTGGGTTGTAATGCCAGCTTGCTGCTCACAATGCAAACCACGACAAGCAAGAGGGTGACCATGCAGACCACTCCAGAAATTAGCGAAGTGGAATGCGTAAAAAGTAAAGATAAGCCACGACTTGATCTTGAAGGTAAAAAGCTTACTGGTAGTAGAGAAAGGAAGTCAGAAAAAATGGGAGCTGGTGGGACACCATGGAGAGCCGTGTTTGTTTGCAGGCTGATTAGAGAGGAGGATTTACAAAAACTGAACACTGACTCCTTTGTTAGCACGCACATCTCACTGAGGAAAGAGGGAGAGGAAGAGGAGACACAGAGGAGTGATAGAGGGAGACAGAGGGGTAGACAAAGACAAAGGAGAGGGAATTTGTGTGAAGTGCCTTTTGTGGTGAGTGACTGAACTGGAAGGCCTGTGAAATCAGCACTGCTGTCAGAGGCAGCAATGGTGACCTGACATAACATTTTCAACCAGCTGAACAGCAGATTCTGCTGACATAAACCAACAAATCACTGTCAGTCAAGTTTGAGAAAGAAAGACAAAAATAAAATGTTTTCTAATCAACTGATCAATCTTTTCTTTGTCTTAGAATCAGGGAGGGAGCTCTCGTCTGGTAAGGCAGTGATGGTTTTACTCTTCCTAAGCAGATAATAAAGAAGTCTTCCACTTTCTGTGACACTACTATGTATTTTCTTCTACAGGTGAAGTCACAGCTATAGTCATAGGAGTGATGTGTGGCTGCGTAGGTCTGGCGGTGATTGTTCGTTTCATCGTGAAAACAATACGGTAAGAAGCTCGACCGTGTTAGCAGCCTGTTTCCTGCTCTGTTTCTGTTGCCTGGAGCAGACTCTGGCCATGGGTCTGCTGCTGTTCTGGGTTAACTGAGCAATCTGTAGAAACTCTCACTTTGCACATCTCTATCTTCCATATCTTGGCAGATTTTTTACCATCCTACACAACGAAACAGTCGCGGTAAACAGGTGGTTTACCTGATAACATAACTGACAAGGATACATAACTACAGCTGGCAGTGCTGTTTTTTTTAAATGACTTGTTTTTTTGTGCCACATATCCCCAAGTCCTGATCTTAGAAAAAGTTTATGTCAAACAGAGGCCTGCTCATATGACAAAGCAGTACTATTTAGATCGAAGTATCATTATAGTGTGATGAAATAGAGTCCTGTCAAAAGTGAAGTCACATACAAGAAAGAAATTGGAGCTTAGGTGTGGTGAGGGGCCTGTGTTCCTTGACAGTGTTTATACACCCACCACAGGGCACTTGGGCACCTAATGCTGAGTGATGAAAATAATAACATACTCCTCCCTAATTTATCTCAGCTTTTCTATGTTTGCATTTTACACAAACAGACTGACAGAAGTCTTGTTGTAACGTTAGCAGTTGTTCAAAACCTGAAAAAGTAGGAGAAATATAAGAAGTCAAGCAACATTGACACTACAATGTTCCAAAAGTTGCGGTAACTTTGTGACAGAAAAACAGCCGACTATGAGGGAGTCTTTGACCTCCTGATGCCAAGCTTTAAAAACACTGATATGTATTGGATTTGTATAGAAGCTCGGTGCTGCTTGCACTGAAAACAGCTTCAATGGACACAGGCCCAACATGTTACTGACTGCTTTTGGTTAAGAAAAGTTACTTTTAAGGACATATATTTCAGTAATATTTAAGAAGAAAGTTGCATTTTTAATAAAACTGAGTCTGCTGTTTCCACAAGGGAATTGTCTGTAATACTTCAGCTTATACTTGGTGCTCAATGAAAGGTAAACACATGACTTGATCTGAACTACACAATTGTAAATGATTTGAGAGATCTAAGTCAGGCAAAAGCCTCTAATCACATAGCAAGTATTGGACAGGATTTAGAGTGAATTAGGCTCTTATAGAAATGTTGGCATATATATAATCCTCTTTGTGAGATTTCTCCATTGACATTTAAGAAGCTTCTAAGATCAGACTTAAGGATAATCTCATACCCTCACCTCTGCTGCAGTAACAATGCTGATACCCAACTTCTTTTTTAAAAAAAAAAGCTTTTTTATGTTTTCATTCTTAATGATTATTTCAATAAAAAATGTTTCATTTTTTTCTTAGTGATTCAATCATCTGCTTTGATCATGAGATCCCAGAGTTTCAATAAAGCTCCTGCTGTGAACCTGTAAATCAGAGTCTTGAACACTGTAGAGGAATAAAACCTTTTTCAGCAGGAAAACTGAACCTGCTCTTACTCAAAGTATTACCCTGAAAATTTGTGTCCTGAGGCCAAATCAAAGAGCCCCCGGGGAACTCTACATCCTACTTTGGGAACCCTTGATCTTCAAGTCCTTTACATTTTTGCAACCCCCCTTTTTGAAATGTTCAATTTCTCCCTATTTGGTCATGTGATTTTGTCTCCTGATTTGTAACAGCTCTACCTCTAGCTGGGACGTCCTTCACAATAACCGGCCGGCTCCCATGCCAAGGTTACTGTTCAAAATGATCACCTTTGACCATAAAACCTTCACTTGATCCCTTCTCTTCACATTAACCGCTCATTCATAGTGATCTAGACTTTAACCCTTAAGCCTTCGAGTAGCAGAGCTTAAAGAAATTCCACTGTCTGTGAAGAAAGCACTTCAGTCATGTTCTGTATGTACGTTACAGACTTACAGGCAAATCCCACACAATTAACTGAGTTTAAAACATTCTGTAACTCCACTCAGCAATGACCAAAATAATCCTTTAATCCTGTAGTTCATATATGTACAGTATAACCCCTAACACTCACTTGAAGCAATAGCTGTTTTCACTTAAGTGCTGACACAGGTCTTCTTTGTGTTTACAATGATCACCCTTTTTAATGATCATAAACCATGTCTAATTCTTGGTGGGCTAAAACTCTACATTCATCACGTTCACAGCTTTCCATACTTGGTTTAACAAACAAGGACCTCTACTGGACACTATAAAAAACTAAACCTGACAGAAACCCTGCATTAAATAAGACGATTGGGTAGCATTAACTCTTTCCTTTTGTATTTCAGGATAAAAGACCCAGAGAAAGCAAAAGAAATAAAACAAGACACGGCTGTGAATTCAACAACTGTGGGAGAAAAGAAAGAAGAGCCATCACTGCCTCCTCAAACGGAGCCTTAGGCGACAGCACGGTCAAATCCTTGGGTAGAAAATTAGACAGGCCCCCACTTTTAATATACAAGAAACATTTGATAGAATGTGAAGTAAACTGGACACAGGAGAAATTGCCTGCTGCCTGAAACAGTTATCTCATTTTGTTTGTTTTTTTTTTCCACCTGAATTTGAAAATATTTGCATTCTTGGGAACAGGAATTTATATTTGTTTGCACGGACGCACTTGGTTTGAATACTTTGGTTTGTCAGTTTGGAGTCAGATGTTTATTTGGAAGTCATGACAGACTTATGTAAATGTTCTGTCAAATATTCTTTGTTTCTCCTGGTTTCACTGTTATATCTTTTTATTCCTGCCTTGAAACACAAGCACACTGCACTGTATGGAATGTCACAGACTTAAAAATGTTTACCTATGATTTCATATCCACTGTAAAAAAAAAATATTTTGCACCAGTTTTAGAGCACTGACACAAATTGTTAAACAATTAAAACACACTGGAAGAGTGAGGAAGGCCCAAGTGGGTTTAAGTGTAATGTACAAACTGAAAACTACAGCTCTAGAGCCACTGTGGCACGTTCTGATGTAAATGAATGAGTTATATTTATGTAAATGTGTTTATTCTACTTGAAATCTGATTCTTTATTTCAAATATCATGTTTGTCTGATTGATTTTTTCTTTCTCTGTTTTTCTTTGTTTTGCTGTATATGACTTGTCAAAGTGGGCACTTCAATAAAATACTTGAATGAATTTCAGTAGTATTGTGTGTGTAAAGGACAATCTATAGCTGGTAGTTAGTTTCAACTTCTAGGACTTGTTATCAATGTATACAGCTAAACCATTAGACTTGTGTAATTATTGTGTATTTTGGGAAGGAAAAGGTCATAGATGTTGATGTTTGTATGCACCTTAACTGTAAACACTGAGTTTACAGTATGAAGACTATATTAAGGCCTCACAAACTGAGAATCCAAAAGATTCCTCTGCCCCTTTAAGAGGTATTTTTAGCTGCAACCAGATCCCTGCTCTAAAGCACAGCCCTGTGGATGGATCAAAGTAATGCACATGCCGTTTAGGCCACTCCTTTTCACACTCACAGGAAGTGAAACGTAGAAGCGCAATTGGGGAGGAAAACAAAAAAAGATCTTACATCTGGAGCTTTAAGGTTACTTCCCCATTTCTCACCTTCTCCATCTCTTTGCTGCTAAAAACAGGTAAGGAAGTTCTTTCATCAAGCAGCTGTTTTCTACTTCCTCTGCTGTTTTCATGTTGGTAAAAATACTGCACACACACAGCTGTGGTTCAGTCTGACTCACCACTTGGTCATGCACTGTTGTGTGTTCTGTTTCTCATTTTGTAAGACAGAAAAACTGTCTTTTTAATGCAATACTTTTTCATTCTGCTTTGACTTTGCCCTTTTCAAGGACTTCTGGGTAATGGCTGCTCTCAGGACTTTCCTCACTCTGTCCGTGTGTCTCCTTCTGGCTCATCAGACATTTGCCAAAAACGAGGCTCCCTGCCAGCTCTCCAAGTGGAACAACGGCTTCAATACCTTCCTCAAACGCCATATTCGCTCGGGCACTCCTTCATCTTTGGACCAGAATGAGTGGGAGAAGTACATTAGGAACAACGGGGGCTGTGACAGACCCACCCAATCCTTCCTCCACCCAAAGGACCTGGACAGGGTGAAAGATGTGTGCACCAAGAAAGGTGGGAAAAGTTTCAAGGAAAATCTGTGCATCAGCAAGGCTCCTTTCACTTTTGTCACAGTGAGGAGCGAGCAGGGGACGTGTGGCATCAGGAGCATCCGAGAGGAAACCAAACATCTGATTTTGGCCTGTGAGGTGCTGGCCAACGAGTGCCTGCCCGTCCACTTTGAGGGAAACCCCCAGAATCTGAAGCCGAGTAACAACGCCAAAGACTGCCAGGACCCCAAGAGTGATGCCCCCAGCTTCAGAATGACCTGGCGCTGGTTGTTATCAGCTCTAGTTGTTGTTGTTGTTTTATACCAAAGAAACTGAACAAGAAATTGAGTTTCTCTTTGTCAGTATTTCATTTTTACAATGAAGTTTTGAGGAAATTTCAGTCAAACATTTCAAGTCTTTCAGTTATCGAATATATTTTTAGGAAGATGCTACCGAATTCTCAATACATATTTGACATATTGCAATTTTTATAAAAAGTATTTTGTAACAACTGCTCTTTGCCTGTACACTTGAAATTTTGTGTTGTTACCATGCATGAAGTGCAGGGAGAAAATGTTCTGATGTAATTTTCAGCTACAACTTGGGCATTAATGTCATAGGTTTAATCATGGAGTATAATTGGCATTGAAAGGGAACCAATTAAATTGGAGTCTTTTTTTAAGGGACTTAATCAAGAGCTTTATTGTTTGTATTTTCTACTTCTTTGATATTGTTGATTGGGATTTATCCCTTTAAAACTAAGCAGTGGGATTACCTTTAAACTGTCTTGGTTTTGGTACAAATCATAAAAAAATTTAAATAACCGAATATGAAAAGTGAAATGCAAAATAAATTGATGATAGTCAAGTGCAGTTTAAGAAAAAAGGGTCTTAGTAATGATGTTGGTTTATGATCGTAGACACTTGAACTAGAAGTCAGAAATCATGTGAGCAAGAAGTATAAATATGAACCTATGGTGCTTCTTTGTTTCAAACAAAACAAGAGACTCACAGGGTCAAGAGACATAAATGTTGAGTGATTTTTACAAATATTTCAGAATAACAGGAAAATCTTCTAAGTTTCACAGTACCTTAAACCTCTTACTACACTTGAGGTCAATTTGACCCCAACATCAGTCAACATTTTTCATTTGTTGAAAGTCATGAATTTGAACCCCAAATAAGAAAAAAAAAATGAGATGACAGATTTTCAAGATACGCAAACTCTAAAACTGAAAGGTCATCACCAACACCAATAGGAGTCATACATCTGTGGTTATTGGTGTTTTTAGTAAGTTTGAGAAGATTTATAAGAAAAATTTTCAAGATACATTAATTCTTATTCAAAGTTTGGTCTGATGGTGATGCTAGAGAACAGGTCAATTTACCAATAGATTTCATTGTCAAGGGTTTATTTATGTGTTCAGCTAATAAACAAAGTACCAGGCACAAAAACTTGGTCAACAATTTTAGTTAACTCATTTTTGGAGGCAGATATCCATGGGGGTCAAACTGACCAGTAGTATGGATGTGTGTGTCTGTACTATGTGTCAGTAACATTTAAGGAAAATAGGATGGTTAAACACAATATGTTCGAGGAGATTCAAGAGGTCCAGAGAAATATGTACAATATGAACAATTCACACATGTACAAAAAAAATCCACATTTTGATCTTTGGGCCTTCGTGCAGATATGCAGCACACATGGCTGATGTAGAAAACATAGCATTAGATCAGAATCACTGCCAAAAGTAACAGCCCCCACATGCAATATTCAACCACTGTTGCGAGCAAACGAGCCTTGACTGATGTTTTTAATGTCTTTATTTTGCAGTAGCCTCTTCCGAAATCATATTCCAGGTTAAAATCTAAACATGAACCTCTGCTAAAAGATGGAGTAAAATACTTTCCTACTCTGGAATTAAAAGACAGACTTCTTAAGACACAAAAACGGCTTCCCGACTGTTGTCGAGAGAAACTTGACTGTCCTGTTTTTATCAAGCAAGTGTTTGTGTTCAGGTAAAACACACTACAACAACAGTTTGATCAACAGCAGTCACCGTGACACCTTTGCTGCACATGCCTGGACATCTCCCACATTTCTATGTGGTTAGATTCATGGTCTGAGTCAGGAGTAATAGGGGCATCCTTTTTTTAACACTGGGTGGCAGAAGAGGACTGTAAGACCAGAGTAAAACCTGCAACCTGATCTACAGAGATGACCTGTCTATTAGAACATGAACTTTTTTGAATCCTGTACTTGGTATACAAATATGACATTATTGTTAGATTTAAACATTTTATCACACAGTTTAAATGTCATATGCTGACCACTAAATGACTATTTAAACGAATCTGCCAAGCTATGCTCCAATACCTGGTTTCATTCACAGAACTCTCCGAAAGGATTTCAAGATGCCATTGTTTAAGCCAAAGTTCTGGAAAAAGTTACTCTGATGATGGTGTTTTAGTTACAAATGGGGCTGTTTTGAGAATCAGTTGTAGCTGAGACAAAAGTGGTGCTTATAGGTAACCCCCTTAAAAGAACAGGCAGGGGTGATCATGTTAAACTTCTCCAACTTTCCACTCTACCATAGTGAACTTTTCACATCCTTTCGTTTTCTGCTGCTGGTCTGATCCTGTTGCGAGGCATAAAAATATTTCCTTGTTGAGGTCTTTTTATTTTTTCATTTCCTCAAATGATGGGGGCAAAAAAATGATCACAGCATGTACCAAACTATTCTGGTTTTCTGGCCAGAGGCACTGGAGAGTGCCATGTCTGCTTCAGTAAAATCCAGAACAATATGAGACATAAATATGCTACCTCTCTGTTAGGTCATTCTAGAGACTTTAGGGACCCGTATGTTCATATACAGTAACAATGACCAGAGGTTGACCCCAACTGAAGCATCAAACCATGGCAATTCCTAATCCCTGACATCATCGGCGGGTCACCCACCCACACACACACATTCACATTAAATGCACAAAGTCACACACACATAGAAACACTGTCTACTGTAAACACACGCTTGAACCCCCTGACACACACAACACTGCTGAGGAAAAAGCAAAACCTAACAACAATCGTTGACTGGGGTTGGAGAGGAAAGGCTACGAGGGAATAAAAGAATGAGTGCAGAGTGAGAAGTGGTGTGAGGGTGGAGGAGCAGAGAGGAGGAGTGACTGATAAAACAAAAAACAGCACTACAACAAATCATATACACAAGAAACAAATGCACAGGTCAGAAACCACAAAGTTTTAGCATGAGAACCAGAACTTGTTTTTCTTCTCAGGTTTCATTCCCTCCACCTCCTCTTTCAACTCTGCATCACCTTTCTCTAAGAAACTCTTCTTAAAACAACTCCTCTCTTTCAGTTCTGCATCTTCCTAAAGCAATTCAGCATGAGCCGATGTTGTTTTACGGTGCTGTTGTCACCTGAAAGAGGGCTCATTAAAGTGGTAAGGGCAGCAAGAGAGCAGACAAACTGTTAAAAACTTTTGAGAAGGGATGGAAACATACAGATTAAAGATGACTTCAGTAAATCAACAATTCTTCAGCTTCTTTTTTTCTAAAGATGCTTGAACTTTCCTTCTGTCCGGACGGACTCATAACAAATGAGAGCCATAATTAAAACCACAAAGACTCGAGGGGGAGGGAAGAGAGATTTTAGGAACTGGGTAAAGGGGGGGCTGAAGGACAAAAGGAATAGAGTGTGAGTAATAAAGGCGTCTGGGTGCAACTGCCCAGGCATCTGGAGGTTCAGTCTCATGTACACAAGGAGACTCAGCTTCACACATGCACACACACACACATACACACACACACACACACCCACCACTTCGAAAGCCTTAGATATAAAACCTGTGTTGCGGTGAACTGACGTGTGTTGGCAGTAATTTGAGTCAGCACTTGAGTCAGATTCCAGTAAAGTACCGTTTTACCCAGGAAGAATAACGAATGATAAAAAAATGTTCAGTCAGAGTAGATTCCAACGAATAAAGTACAATAAAGTAAGGTACAATTTTGCACATTTGTTATTCCAGCATATTAGTCAATGTCAATATGACAAAAGATAACTGGAGTTGTTGTGATAACACTTAATTTAAAGTTGGCATCTTCTCATCAACAATGTTTTTAACTTAAAATTCTATGACCAGATGAGTCAGTGATGCATGTTGACTTGACTGTCACCTTAGTTCCTCCAAGCTACAATTATACCCAGAGTGCTTTTACGAATTGTACCCTAACAGTAATGTCAGGAGAGAATGTAATGGATATGAGACCAAGCTGTACCTAAGAAAGATCGACGGAAGAACCGATTCCATGGTTTACAAAACTGAAGAGTTCAAAAGAGATGAAATAGATAAGTTATCTCAAACAACTACCTGAAGAAGTTGATTTATCTGAGTCTAACTCAACCAAATTAACACAAGGATTGACACAAGACATCTTATTTAATCAAAAAAACTTATGTTGGGTGAACAACAAATTTCTTTTATCGCACATAAAAATTTTAAGGCAGCCCTCTACATCATATTTTGAAGTTGAAACAAGAAGTTACATTTAACAGTGTGCATGTAGGGATTTAGAAGAGGATGCACACACACACAAAAAAAACAAGGCAAGCCTCATAATAAGCATTCAAACAAGGTTGGCCCTGTCTCATATATGTAGGATTTTATTAAGCAGTGATAATTCACAAAATCTCAGAGACACTTCTGCTTACTGTGACTTACCACTTCTCTTTTCAGTTCCTCTTTCTTATCTTTCCTCGATCACAGCCTGTCATTAGCGTGCGCATTGTTGGATGCAGCGATCTTCTTTGCTCTAATCAAACCTACGTGGTTTTGTGGGCCAGCATGCCAGCAGCAAACTGTGCTGCACACACCTATGGTTGTGTGCTTCCTGTTGTGGCTCCTTGTTATGCAGCCATAAAAAGTCGAATTTTCAGTTGGGGCGAGTATTTAACTGTTCAGTGGTTCAGTAAGCAGCAAACAAAGATTTAAAAAAGGATGAGAGGAAAAAAGAGGAGAAAATTGTGACAGCTCAGTATGCATGCATGTGAACATCCAGCACAGTTGCTTCCTCTGAGGGCAGAGGTCACTGATAATGACTTCCAGGAGTTGGCGGTGGGGACAGGGTCAAGTTCACATCTGGGATTATCAGGGTTACTGGGGTGAGCAGCTTTTACTAGAGGTCATCCTGATGATAAAGTGGAGAATGCCACTGAAGTGTGATTTTACGACAGGCTGATCACACACACACACTTTCACATGCACAAGCTCAAACTTGTGTAGACTAGTAGCTCCTTTCAAAAAAGCTTGAGACTGCAACACAACAGGGACACCATTCTACTCCACATTCAGACAAATGCTGCAGGAAGTGTTAGCTTGGGTGAGCAGTTTCTGAGCTTCCCATTCCACACTCAGATAAGCGCTCTATGGGACAATAAATAGTCTGTAGACTGTCTGGATGCTGTACAGATACGGTTCAAATCTGTGTCATTTGAATGTGTTGAGGAAAAAGGAAACAATAAGCAGCACAAAAGGAAGTGAAAGTGAAGATATTGTTCAGTTCTGACAGAGAGACTGTTGACACAAGACAACGATGGAGAATGTATTTCCCTCACAGTGTCACTGTTTTAGGGAAAAGTTTATTTCTTTTTTACATGTGCTTTTGCTGTGCGTTCCAATGTCCCTCTTGTACCCCTGTATTCTGACATTATTTCAAGGAATTTACGTACAGATTTTCACCCAGTTGTCATGAAATTTAGGGATTTGGGACAACATGTCTGGCAGTTGCTTTGCCCTTATAAAGCATTAATGTAACCATTTAATCTGGTTAACAAACAAGTGGAGATAAACTGAGGGTCAAGTTGTGAAAAGACATATACAACAAATGGTTTCCTTTCCTCCTCAGTGGTGGACTGTTTGGTTGTTCCGTCAGTTTTTTTCAGAACATGTTCACACTGTGAACTCAGGCTGCTAAGCGACAAACACTGCCATAAACAAGTAATCATACACTGATTCTCTGTGCACGTGTTTTGGTCTTGCTTGAGAATCTCAGCGCTGTCAGTTGGCAGTATCAGTTACCAACAACGCTCTTGGCTTGAGAGGGAACAAGATGACAGAACAAAAGAATTGAACTGTATGCGGTGGTGAAAGTTGGATGAAACATAAGGAAATGAAGATGACTGAAATAAAGTTGGCACTGCTGTAGCAAACTAATACCTCTTTGAGACAGAGGAGCCTCTCTTTGCATATCTGTGGCCCTCATTCTTCTCACCCTCTCCATCTCTGTCACTGTCTATTTGCCTTTGATCTCTTTGCTGACTGAAGCCTATCCGTTTCTCTTTAACAATGAGGTAAAAAATGACCTGCACTTTAGTCACTCACTTTCTCTCCCTTTCTTCCTTCTCCTTTCCATCCTCTCCCTTTCTGTTTTCCCCTTCTCCTTCTCTTCAACGTACTTGAGGAATGTGTCGAAGCAGCACAAAAGAACAAAAGCTTGACAGGAGGAGGAGGAAGATGGAGAAAATGAGGGGGGAGACAGTTGCATGAAGTAAAGGATAGAAAAGGAAAAAGGGGGGAATGAAGGGAAGGAATGAGCAGAGAGAGAGAAAGGTTGAGAAGAGCAGAGCACGGCTGAGTGGATCTGAATGCTGAGCGGTGCTTTGTCATCACGTGCTGACATGCAGCATCACACACAACATTTCAGAGGTCTTTATCAAGCCCCCTCTGACCAGCAGGCACACACTGTGGGTGAGGCTAGCGCTGGGTTATACTGCACGGCTGCCTGTTTGATTCAGTGGCCTTTGATGCATTTCTTGTTGTGTCATGGTAACATGCTAATGGCCTGCAGTGAGGCTGAAGATTAATTTTCTCGACTACAGCTCTTTATTGTAACCTTTGTGTTTGCATCAGTCACTTTCACATAGGGGGTATGATCAATAGCTCTTTTTTCTGAACAGACCATGTTACACAGACCACCATAGCAGCTGCAAGGCAGTCCGGTGCTTACCTCTAATGCATTTTCTTTTGATTCTGGTCAATATAATCGGTGATTAATACTTTTAGCATATATATTGTCAAGGGGTTTTTGTTCCAAAAGTTTCAAAAATACAACTTGAAAGAGTAAACAACAGCACGTCACCTGCACAGAGTGACTGAAGATGGGAGTTAGGAGAGGACATTCTGATGTACTGTTTATTGGTTCATCTCTGTAGAAGTGACTTGTGAGGACATGCTGCGAATGTGGCATGGTGTGTGGCCACAGTGTGTGTGTACGTGGGGGGAGACAGAGGAAACAATGTGAGCCAGCTTTGTTCACTTCAAACAGGGCCGCAGGGCCGGATGCAAATCGTTGAAATTGGTCGCGGGCTTGTGCGTTTTTACGCACATCATATTACCAAATATCAATCTTGGGCCGTTATTCACTTTTACCAGTCATCTTGTCTTTGTTGTGAGTTTGGCACTAAGCCGACACACTAGCTAAGTAGGATGTGCAACTTTCTCTCAATAACTCTTGATGCCCGGCCCACCTCCCTTGGTTTTACCTCGCGCTAATTCGCCGTGGAGTGTAGCGGATGGGATCATCCATCAAAAGTCAATAGTTAACGTCGGCTTTGTCCCGTTGCCATCCATCATCAGCGTGTGCGTGCGTGAACGCACACAGTGTGTGAGTGTGCCTGCTCTTAATAGGACTTACTTCGACCCCGCGGGCCCCTGAACCCTGCCCCACTGGCCCGTCTGACGCGCTGTTCCAAATGCCCCCACGTCTCCTCCTACTCTCCCCTCTTTCTTCCGCCCGAGAGGGAGGGTGGGGGGCAAATCTCGGAGGAGACACCGTCGACCTGCGCCAACCTCACCTCTTATTTTAATCCTTGCCCCCCTTTCCCTTTGACTCTCTCATGGGTCCAGGGTGCTTTTTCCTCTGACGCAGGCCCCGTTAAATGGATAGCCCACCGGTCTGGGCCAGAAGCTGTATCTCATTACCATCGCTTTTATTTTTATGACACAGCGCCGTAGCGCACAGGAGGCTTCGGGTGAACTTGGCCTGTCGGTTTCTTCCCCCGCATACACCTCTAACTACCCCCCCCACCCCCTCTCTCTCTCGCCCACAAACACACACACACATACCAGCTCTGCCATCTCTGTTCAGACTGCCAGCCTGGCAGTTGACTGGTTCTTCCTTCACACCGCCCTGTAAAGACGACATGTCCTGTCAACGGACCGGCTTGTCTGACATCCTTGTTTGCTCTAAAATGTTCACTCATTTGAGTCATTTACATGACAGAGCACTTCCCTGCTTGATTCCACGTGGGGGAAAGAACCATACACCTCACCTCAGCAATCAGTGTGCTATCAAACTTGCAAGGCTTCTCCAGGACGCAGAGGACCGACAGGACGCGGTAACTGCTGCTCACTCCAGGGACGCGCATACAGGAGAAGCGTCTGCGTATATATCTCTGAAGCGCACATGTTGCCTACAGGGGAGTGGCTAGGTCGAGGCACTGTGGACGTCTGCCTGTATTATCTCGGCCTGTGGGGCGTGTTCGCATGCAGGAGGCGTTAACGATCCGACCCAAGTACCTCTGCTTTCTGTGCCATTCATTTGAAACGCACCCGCTTTTAACGAGCACTGACAGAGAGGTAACAGAGCTGCGAAGGACGGTCAGTCATCTAAGGAGCAGAATTAACCGCACAATCTGAGTCAAACCATCTGGTGACCCTACAAAACCCAATACATCCTTGGAGGGGACAACTGGAAGCTTTTGGACGCAAGACGCGCCGGGACAGCAGCGCACTTACCGCACTTGGACCTACCTGCAGCCTAACATGGAGCGCGAAATCCCAAATTTCGCTGGCACTTGGGAGATGAAGAGTTCTGAAAACTTTGAGGAACTCTTGAAGAAGCTCAGTAAGTGATAAAAAGGAATTGTTTCATCATGGCCAGCAGGCAGTTTGCCTCAATTTTTACGCGCTAGAGTGGTTTATTATAAAGCTTTTTTATTTCTGTGCGTATAATGACACAGATCAGATGTGTCAGCTCAAACTGTAGCTTTCTCAGCACATTATAGGTCAAATCTTTCTCTGTGTCGGTGCACCAGCGAGGCTCACCCCCTGTCCCGCATTGGTGGGGGGTCTTTGTCATTCTGCAGAACCCAAAATTCAGTGTTTGGCCCACAGCCAGCCTCACCCCTTTTCCTCTCATCTCCCCCTTTGGCCTCCCATACCAACACAATAGAGACAAACGGCGGCACATCTGTCTGTCAGCCTCAGAGCGTGTGTGTGTGTGTGTGTGTGTGTGTGTGTGTGTGTGTGTGTGTGTGTGTGCGCGCGCGCAGGGGCGAAACCGTTATGCGTTGTGGCACGATACAGTGCAAAATAGTTACATCATTATCCGAAGTGACAGTGCGAGTCAAGGGACAAACACCTGCTGCTGGGATTCATTCTCTTTTGGTGCATTTTGGAGTCTGAAGAGGCGTCAGTGTGTGCGTGCGTTGAGTCTGAATCTGTTATCGTGCGTCCTTGCGTGCAAAGCTAGAGCCGAGAGTCTCATGAAATGACTTGCGTATTCCTAGAGTGCCATTTAAATGCATTTGTGCATGTTTTGCAATCTGGTATGCTTGAGAAGCCACTAAGTAATATAACTGTACCACAAAATTACCCCCCCCCCCTCGTCCCCCCTCTAACACACACTCACAGACATGTATCAGGACATGCGCTCCTTAAATCTATCCCCTGCATTGGCATGACTGACAGATAGGAATGCCCTCTAGTCTCACTGGGGGGCACATCGCAGCTGTATGCAGCCTGTCAGCACCCAGCACCCTCCTCTGTCCCCTCCATCCTCTCCTCCTTTCCTCACTCCCCCTCACTCCTCCTTTCTGTGTCCCAAACGCTTCCTCTGCCTTCTGCACTTTGACATCTGACCCTGACCAACTGACCATCTATCCATCCTTGTGTGTGTGTGTATGTGTGTGTGTGTCTGTGTCTGTGTCCTTATGGGGCCAGGACTTTGTGAATTCAGGCATTTTGGTTGGAAAAACTTTTCCTCAGGTCATTTCTTTACAACCTGTGGTTACTTGAGAGGTTTCAGCCCCCTCGAAGGCTCCCAAATGGTCCACAGACAAGTACTTGACTCCACTGTGTCTGCCAGAGACTCAGAGGTCAAGAAGTGTCGGCAGGTTCTGGACAGTTTTTATAAAGAGTTTATATAAAGTAGGTTTCGTGTAGATTGGTATCTAACCTGTAAACACAAATAAAACAGTTTTATATTGTGTATTATAAGACAAAGTTGAATATAAAACCATCTAGACTTGAAGGCGTGAAAGCTTGCCTTCTCAAATAACTAAAAATCAATAGGAGCCTTTTTCCAATAAATGACCAACTGACCTATAATCTGTGCCTTACCCACCAGCCGTCTATTCCAAACAGATATCTTGATATGAAACCGCAATGCCAAATGGTGACTATGTTTCCGAAACCGATGCTGCTCACATGACACAAACTTAGATGATGACAAAGCACCCTTACCACGCAGTTTGTATGCAGTAGACAGACAGTGAATACAGTGTGCAGCTTGGACATCCCAGTGCTCGCTGAATGACTGTGCATTTCTCCGTCTGTATATATTTACCCTCGGTGACAGGTGGGAATGTGTGAGAGGTGAGAAGTGCGAAATCCAACTCGGCAGCAGATACACACTGGAAGTCTTGCACACACTTCCCCTCACACTTGGACAGAGATCTTCACACACCACATACAGACCACTGCTGCCCCTTGTCTGTCTGACAACCCCCCCCAACACCAGTCTGCTTCCCTCTCTTTTCCCACGCTGGTTTATCAGTTTCACCAAAAAACACTTGGAAATATCTGCGCTATCTCTATTTGGAAGAGAAGAATAAGTTGACTACACTGGAGAAATAAATCGGTGTGTGTGTGTGTGTGTGTGTGTGTGTGTGTGTGTGTGTGTGTGTGTGTGTGTGTGTGTGTGTGTGTGTGTGTGTGTGTGTGATGATTAAGTGTGGGGGGAATGCAGATGTGCTGGGCATGCTTTATCATATGACCTCATTGTTTCCTCTATCATCATTATTGGACAGAGCTGTGTGGCGGTAGGCTGCTCCTTTTACCCTGAGTGAGCAGGAGGAGACTGTGAACAAACAGCAAAACCACACTTTTAAAACAAGCACATACACACACCCAATCATGCACACAAACACACACACAGCCCAGAGCCTCCGGGTTTGCATGAATTTGTAAAAAACTGGTTTAATTGGCCCTGCTCTTTAGGGCTGGAACCAATTAGACCAACACTGGAACTCAAATAAAACTTTGTTCTCATGAATTCAGTGGGTGAGCTTGAAGGTGTATACAGCTTGTACGGTGGTTCATTTCTTTTTGCACTCTTTGCAGTTTTGTGACTATGTTCTTGTTTTTGCAACTGCAGATGTAAACGTGATGCTGCGTGTGATCGCGGTGAAGGCAGCAGCCAGGCCTCTGGTGGAGATTAAACAGGATGGAGAGACGCTGAATATTAAAACGTCCACAACGGTTCGCACCACTAACATCACGTTCACTGTGGGACAAGAGTTCAATGAGGCCACAGTAGACGGGCGTCCCTGCACGGTACGCAACACTAGTATTTATGCTCGCTTCTATCTGCTTTTTCTCATTGTGCACAAATACACACACTACATGAGCAAACACACACAGAAGAAAGGAGTGTATGCGTAATCTGTTTAATTTGGCTTTTCATCATATTTAGTCTGATAGCATATCTTGACCCCTCCTTTAGTCTCTCGAGCCCTATCATACTACATTATGTTCTTCACACTCTTTGTGACCCCTTTCAACTTTCGGTCTTCCCCTCGTCCCCCTTCCTGCTCTCTGTCCCTCCCTAATTCTTCCCTGATTTCCCATAGATGGCCTCTGTTTGGCCGTCTCCAAAGCAAACACATGCAACCAGCCAATGCTTTGCTCAAGTGTCGATGAGCACATCACAACTTATCACCTCTCGGCGATCACCACACTCCACCTTTCTTGTTTTTGCTCTCCATTAGACACCTCATTATCATTCTTTTTCATCCAGTGCACATTTATGAATCTATTCATCTTTGCATCAAAGAATTGGCATGATTATTCTCACGCTTTCCCTCCGACTCTCTCTTTACTCAGAGTTTTCCACGTTGGGAAACCAACACCAAGATCAGCTGTGAGCAGACTCTGCAGAAAGGAGAAGGACCAAAGACGTCTTGGACTCGAGAGATCACCAATGATGGCAAGCTGATACTGGTAAAGTATAACATAAACTTAAGGCTACATGGATTCAGGCTAGGCAAAAAAATGTTGTCAATGGAAAAATGGGTGGGAAAAAAAACACTCACTGACTATTTAAATTAATTTTAAGTAAATCAAAAGAAACTGTCATTATTGGTCAAATACAAAATCCCCTTTCAAAAGAAGTAAAGATACAAGATGTGCGGTATACAGATGCCATTTTTCTTTACCAGCCTCTACTGTGTTATCCAGCAGAGTCACTTAGCACTTGTTGTTACCTGCATTTATTTCACTATTTGCTAATTACACAAAAGAAGACAGATTTTTATATAATTGCATCTCAAGTACTATAATACCACTCCAATTACTCCACTGGCAGATGATAAATCACTTTCTATGTGAGTTACAAATGCATGTTCAGGCTTCAGTCGTAAGTATTTAAGTGTCTGCGACAATAAAATCAAAAACTGAGCAAACAAACAATTATAATGTAGGTGGTGCGTGCCATGCTACAAACCGCTGCTCTTGGAAAAACATGGCTAGCTGATCTGATGGTTGAAAAAGTCTGTTCTTTACAAAACAACAGTTCAAATAGAGGAGCACTCAATAAGTGACTCCACCCAGCTAATGGGTTAAAGTTTATTAGAACTCATTTTAAAAGCATTTAAAAACATATCGAACTCAAGTCAACACTTGAACCAGTCTGACCGGATTTGATAAATGCATCCAAGTCAGAAGTGTCTTCGATTTTAACAGCCAGTAAAAAAAAAAGTATTCACGCAGCAGGTCAAGCAGGTAGCTCCAATCTCAAACTGTCAACTGTGCTGGAAATTAGTGTTAGTGTTAGTGCTTCTGAGTGTCTACATTCAAAGCTTGATCTGAAAATACACCTGTACTTGGTAGATTTCTTGAAGAACGGAGACCAGGAGATGTGAAATGTCTTCAAGAAGTCTACCAAATCTAGTTTAATTTTCACATCAAACTTTGAATTACAATGACCTGGATGACTCAGAACCTGTCTCAGAAAACAGCATTCACATCAAAGACACTTTTCTTCTTTCCTTTCAGACCATGGGAGCAGACGACGTGATATGCACCAGAGTCTACGAAAGACAAGGAAGTTAAAAGGAACAAGAGCACTTCTCCCACTTTTTGTCCTTCCAGCCCACCCTCCCCTTATGCATCACCACTTGCTGTTCACTTGTAGTTTTGCTTCAGTGCATCTCTTAGCTTCACTATGTTGTTTCTAGTGTATCACATTTTCTATCTTCACAATGGTTTTTGCCATCCGTCTCTACAGCTGCTTGAAAAGTAACTAGCTGGGTTTTAAACATGGATGTTGCTTTGTAAGGTGGATTTGCTGAACAACAGCCCATTATTTTGTATTGTGTATGAGTATGTATGTGAGTATGTTTCAGCAGAAGAGGTGTGAGACTATAACTGTAGATATGTAAACCAATCTATGAGCTCTTCCAGTTCCAGGTCAGTTTTGATGTGTCCCTTCTTTTTGTTCCTGTAGCCCCACAACTTAAAACCTTTTTCTATTTCACAGTGACATTTTATATTTATTACCACACTAGAAGTCTAATACAGTACCGCAAAATTTTTTACTTTGTGTTCCTTTTATATGAAATGTGATCATAGGAAAGTACACTTTCTATGGCAAATCAATAAAGCATGGCATGAACTCAGCTTGGCATCAAACCTTGGCCCTCCTGTTTGGAAAACCATTAGCGTTTAACTGTGCATATGCTTTATGGTTTGTGAGTGTAGCTGTGGAATATGTGCTCAGTAGATGGCTCCATCTTATTTTAGGCTTTCTGTCAGCTGTCTGCAACTAGAATAACTTGTCTGTCCCCTCCCTTTCAGTCTTTCTCCCTCCCTCTCAGTTTTTGTCTCCCCATCCATCCAAATCTCTCTCCGTCAGCCATCTATCTGCCACATGTCCCTTTTATTCCACTCTATTATTTCTACAAGGCTGATCTGTTTCCATTTGGCAATTTTCTCTGTGTCTACTCAGTTTCAATTGGTCGGCTCATCCTGGATTTTTTTTTTCTTGCTCTTGGAATAGCACAAACATACAGCCCACTACAGATCTGCCTTTGATTTACATTTTACTTGCACATTATATTTGGGTTATTATTTGACCTCTGGAACATTTTTGAAAGGTGCTTGACTTAGAACTGTTTCTTTTTGTGTGAAACATGATATCGATGAGTCAGCAGACAATAAGTTGAGCTTGTGAAAAAGACTGAAACAGGGGGAAACAACAAACCTGCACAGCCAACCACGTTCTTTTCCACAATAACGTTAAGAAGTCTCTCTTGTTTCTGCATGTGAATAGCAGAAAAAAAAATCATGATTAATGTCCTAAATGAACCTAAATTTTGTACAAAAATGATAACAGTGTAAATCCATACAGGGAAACTTATTTACTTGTGCTTAAACTGAAACTCAATTTCAGACTTCGGTGACTTGAGGAGAAAGTTTGATGAAACAGTAAAAATTTAGTACAACATTTTGAACACAGCCTGAATCACAGTTTCTGCAGGTAAACAATGCCTAGATAGCTGCCAACAGTGACATAAGTCACTTAATCTCCATTTCAATCTCTGTGATTGTTAATAACTGGTAGTAATCATAATCAGCTGGTGCTACAGTTCAGGGCCTGCATGCAAGTCCAGTCATTACACAAATTGGACCCCAAGTCATAATGTAGCAATATGGAGCAGTTTATTTTGCCGTAGCATTCGTGAACTAACCAAACATCTTCAAATACAATTTTCCAGAGCATTTGAATTGTGCATATGTACTCTGCATAAGCAGTGATAAAAATTAAAACTCTTACATTCCTTAAATCTAAACTTGCTTTACATTTCATCGTCATCACACATTTCTCAAGGATTGATTTGATACCTAAATATCTTCACATATTTTGTCTCATCCACCATCTTTATAACAGCCAATGTTAGGTGTGGTAATCCTGTTGTAAGCGTCTGTGAAGGTAGAGTCTTTATATGCTCGATTGGGGTATTAACCTGGCTCATGCATACTGATAGTACATTTGTTTTTTACACTATTAGCACTAAAGTTCCCTTGTCATTACTACTGGTAGGATGTGCATACAGCCCAGGTTGTTGAGGTAAAGCCCTGACACAACGTTTGTCCCAATTTCAGGGCTACAATACTAAAATATCAACAACTTGAGATGCTAACTTGAAGTTCTGGTAATAGCTTTTTAATTGTACAATCAACTAGGAGTTACGTCCTTTTTCCGAATTGTTCATCGGAGAGCTCTGGAGGCCCGTACCTTACACAGAACCACTTGATTTTTTCTTCCAGTTCCAATTTGAGCTGTAAGTGACAGTGCAGGCAAGAGATGTCTCAATAAGATCTATGCAGAAAGTCAATAACTCAATACTTTTCATTTTGACCTGTTACTTTGGGCATCTTTGATGACCTTGGGACACCAAGTAAGCTGACCAGTTCCCAAATGATCACTGACTGAGGGTCAGTGGGCACGTCTCCAACAATAGGAAATGCCAGTTGAATTACAGGGTACAGCTGAATGACAGCAGATCTGCTTAACAAGAAGGAGGCTGTTCAGGAACCTGGAAATTAAAAAGTGGGAGAAAGCTGAATGACCCTCAGCTCACGCACACGCACACAAACACACACACACACACACACACACACACACACACACACACACACACACACACACACACACACACACATTCAGCAATATGACAAGAGATACAGGATAGGCAAGGATCCGTGGGAGAGAGATTTCGAGATGCTAAAGCTACTACTTTATTTATTCATCTACTTGAAAACTTCCTTATTCCTCTTCTTGCCTGCAGCTGTGTGTAGTTACTGTGTGACCTCAATAAAGTCTCCCCCTCTGCCTACTGCCCTAATAAAAGGGGTAAATAACTACCCCTCCCTCTATGTTTATTACCCCCTGGGGCAGTAAAAGGCAGCTGTCTGGCCCTCTTCAAAACGCCCGGCTAGCACCGGACCCCTGTAAAAAAACACACACGTACACACACATTCACATACCAAACTAAAAACACACATTCTGGGAACTCTTCACACATACCATCAAACACTCACACTGTACACATAGCTCATAAAACACAGTCGCAGCTCACCCAAAAGGTGAGCGGACAAACTTTGTCATGCACAGCATCGTGTGAAAAGTCCTCAGGAGGAAAGTCCCAAAAAACAAGATTCGAATGGAAACGCAGTCTGTGCCGCTGGCATCCTCACTGCATCGTTATCCCTGCAGAAACTATAACGAGGAACAGAAGGCAGTTTGGCAATATCAACACAAATATTGTTGCTCTTACACCATCTGTAAGAGAAAATAAAAATGCATTCATAGTTTACAACTGAACATCTATGATGGAGGTTTTAAGTACATCTAATGAATGCATGTCTGAAATGAGTTCATCATTGATGGTTTTAATGGGAACACCCCTGATACTAGTTGTGTGAGAGAAGCTTAGTTTAGGTGCCCAGCAGCCACAGCTGAGTCACATCACACTTTGACAGATGACTTATTGCACAGGGTGAAGTGTGTGTACTTGTCTGCATACTTCCAACTTCAGAGTCAGTCACAAAAGTCAAGTTGTTTGATTTGTGATCTAGTTGAAGCAATTATTGCCATGAAAGTCAAGTGCGTCCTAGGTTAGATAGTAAAGAGGTGGGAGGGCTTGCAGGAAAATGCCCTGCAGGGGGAAGGCACGATGGGAAAAAGAGCCCCCCATATCTCCTTCAATGGTCTGTAACGGCACACATTCATACCGTAGAAAAGAGCAGTGTGATGACAGTTGAGTGTCAGTTAACACCCTCACATACTGTACTGTCACCCTTCAAGATATTGATTTACACCCCCTACACACACCTGAAGGAATGCACAAAGTAATACACACATCCAACAGCCACACACACCGTGGTTAAGTGCACCAATCTCCTGTGGCAAACGCAATTAGACCACCCAGGAACTTTTGAGGCCTCTTGTAAAACATTAGTCAAGAATAGGACACATGAAGTAACACACACACACACACACACAGCAGCTGCTGCATCATTTAATTGATATGTTTACAGAAGAAAAAGTAGAAAAAATTAGTCATCAAGAACACATTGGCTTTCTTGACACAACATTTCGTACTTATACAGTCAGTTAAACATCAGCTTTAATTATCTTGCATTTCCCTTATTTCCTCAGTCAGGAAGCAGACAACTTAACAGGCCAAAGGAAAGACATTAGAGTTTGGGGAAGCTATTCAGTGAAGGTCATGGGAAGAAACTTGGAAATCACCAGAATATTGTTGGCACCTCAAACCCAGTAAGCACCACAGGACACTCAAACCAACATCCCTGAAAAAGCTCTTCTCTTAAAGGTCTGGGCAGAGGATCCTTCCACGAGGGAAAATAAAAATAAAAGAGGAGTGAAATGGAGACACTGAGTCAGAAACTGAGAGAAGGTTAGGTAGGGACCAAAGCTTCATTTGCTTATTTTGTAGAAGAACATTCAAAAAGTGGTCAAAAGTTTAATTATATGATTTGCAAACCTCCAATTTCAGCGGGAAGAATCCCCTAACTTGTGCTGTATCTGATCATCAGTCCTGCATCATCATCCAAAACAATGATCCTACAGTATACCAGAGCAAGGCTGAATGAAGTCTTTGTAGAGACGAAAGATTTAATCATAAATCTAATTACAGGCTCTGATGGTGACCTCTGGACAAACTGAGGAGGATGATGAAAAGATGGAAGATACAGCAAGAAGATTGAAGAAGAGAAAGAGGTGGTGCGTGGGAGAAGTTAATGGATCTGTACTCTGCCAAAGTATGTGAACTCCAGTACGCTGCAAATAAAGGGCATGCACTATCAAAACAAGCTGCTACAGCTGTCCTTCCAGTTCACATGACAAGTCTGAATCTCAATCTTTAATGCATTTTTTGCCTTTATTGCAGCTTAAAAGAGACAGGAAACTCTAGGAGTAGATAGAAGGGAGGAGGCATGTAGCAAATGGCAATGGCCAGGAGTTGAATCATTACTGTTGGGGTGAGGACTGTGGCTTCTGTACAAGGGTTGTGTGCTCAAACTGTTTAAAATTGTCATGTTATAATATACGTCTCAAAGAAAAATCTGTTCTTGGTCATCCTCTTGGCTAGACCTAATTTTCATTTCAACCTAATTTTAACATTTAACTCCTGGTTAATGATGACTGGATCACCTTATCTGTAGCTTCATTGTTTTTGTCCCTTCCTTACCAGGATGGACAGATTCATTTCCAGTACACTGCAAAAATCTGCAATCTAAGAAGGTGTTTATACATTATTTTTAGTAGAAAATGTATTTTTAGACTTTATATTAGCCATATTTACCTTTCCAGACTAGACATATCTCTTATCAGGTCATTTAAAGACAAAAATGATGTCTGAATTGCTTGGAATGAGTACAAAAAAATCAGCCAATTAGGTAAGAATAATTAGCTGATCAAGTTTCTTGAAACAAGAACTGTTTTTCTTACCCTATGGGCAGATTGCAACATCATTTTCATCTTGAAATAACACATTTTTCCAGACTGTTCTGGTAAATGTGGCTCATATCAAGTCTACAAAGACATTTTTTACATTTTTTATAAGACATAAGCATTTGCTTTTTTTTTGCACTGTAGATGAGCTCTTATAAGGGTGGCTGCTGTAGAGAGGCTCAAGCCTTGACTTTGAAAGAGGCAAACAGTGCAGCTGCCTCCCACTAAAACTGCCATCCTCTGTGCCACCTTTCCTCAACATTTGAAAACAAATTCCCGACATGGTTTACAGTCTGGTTTCCAGTTTGTCCCACAAGTGCTGAATGGGGTTGAGGTCAGGGATCTGAGTGCCAGTCAAGATTTTCCAGACAAAACTTAAGCAAGCATTTAGGCATGGACCTCTCTCTGTCTGGAGACACTGTTAAGCAAAACAGAAAGGACTGTCCCTGAATTCTCGTTGTGAAATGATCTCTCGAAGGAAAATATTAGCTATATAATTAAAAGAGGAGCGTTAGAGGTGGCTGTGCATAAGGATAACAATTAGGCATTAAAAGGTGATCAAATCTCAGAGCTCCACGACTGGTCTCCATTTTTTTTTTTTTTTTTTAAGGATCAGCACCCAGGTTCACCTTGGACTCAAATGCATATCAGTCACTTGAGCCCTATGAAGCTTCTACAGCACAGGAACCTGCATTTGATTACTCCCTGCATGAGGTTGGGGCGTTCACACCCCCTCTCCTTATTTATTCCTCCTTCTTTCCCTCCCCTCCGCATCTATTTCCTCTTTCTGAGCAGCTCCAGACGATGACCAGGTCATAGCATGCTGGAGACCAGCATTTCCATGTCATAGCTGAGCACAATGTTGGAGCCGGCTGAGGTGTGCTGCAGTGTGGTTTGACAGATTACAGAGGGGTTTCATTTAGGAAATGGGGTGAAGGAGGCACACCTTGTAAAAGAAAAAAGAAAAGGAAAAGTCCAAATGCTTGCAACCCCCTGACACATACATACATACGTTTTTTTTTAGCTAACACAGAAACATGTGTGCTAAGAAAAAGTGTGCTGTACTTGACAGAGAGAGATGTTTCTAAAATAACAAAGGCATGCAAACTCCATGGGAATAGAATGGGGAGTATGGCACTCAGACAGAAAATCATCATGATAACCCCATGTGTTGACTTCTGACACAGCTCCTGCCAAACCAAACAAGAGTGACGTTGCAGAAGCACCTGGTGACAGACAGAAAACAGGACTGTCTACTAACACTTCACTGTCACTACCGTCTACCTTACCCACAAATCACTTCTACTGTACTGCAATGATGACATGTAACACAATGGTGCTATGACCTCCTGTTGCCCTCCACCTATGTCTGATGCTGATATACTGATCATCTGTCGGGCAAAGTATCTCAAGGACATGCCAACAAATTTAGTGAACCCATCTGATATTCCTTTTGCTTCAAATCCTAAAATGTGCAGTTGCTTTAGATTACAAATCACTTCACACTGTAGCTGCTGCTCTCTCAGACGAAGCTCACACCTGGTCCACAATATTTCCTGGTGGTGGTGCATCTCTTGATTTCTTGCCGTGCAATACATGCTTTAATCTTTGTGTAGAAGAAGCCATAAGGAATGATGAATTAGGATTAAAACAATTTACCCAAGTTAATAAGAAATGCATGCAACTGAGTGATTAGTAAGGGCTCAAAAAGAGCACGTCTCTGCACCAATTCATGTTGTGTTGTTATTGCGGCGTGACTCTGCAGAGTTCAGTTTAATGCCTGATGTTAATGGGCTCTTGCATAGCTCCCACTGGTGTAAAACAGTCTGTTAGTGTGTGTATGTGTGAGTCTCTTGGCTCTTGCTCCAGCTCCACCTCGATGCAGGAATTTGTGGTTGTGTAAAGTGAAGTTTGGTTGCATGTGAGCTTGCATCTGACTTTACATACGGCTGCCAGACAACATGGCGAGGCTGTCAGTCGAGTAACAGAAGCCTGCCAGAAACAAAAGGAATGTGGGTCACTGCACATGTGAAAAGTTTGTCTGTTTGTTTCTTGGAGGGGTGTTTCCCCTTGGATCATCATGTACAATATCATGGGTATATGCCACCAAAAAGAAGGAAAGTGTAACAACGTGAGGACAGTGAAAGGCAATAACGACAAGGTCACTGATGGAGCCCAATGTCGATGAAGCAGTTAGCTGTAAAAGCACTTACAGAGAGACAGGGGTCAATTATCTCACGATCATTACCTCATACCCCAATAGATTTATAAATCAAAGCTAATGAGGATCTTCTCATTTCAAGTTTGTTGGCCACTCATGTGTTTCCCCTCTTAACCACTGAACTCACCGTCCGTCTGACCAAGCCCAAGCATAAAGCCAGCACAACATGATTTGCTGTGAACAGGAAACCTGATTTGGAAAAAAACAGAAAATGACAAAGCAACATTTTTACAAATCAGTTCAAAGAGGAATTATCATCAATAAGACAAAACTATCATCTGCCCACCGTCATGAGTCAGACCATTGAAAATCATAAGACAAACTTGCTGAATATGAGCTTTTCAATCAGCTATTAAAAAGAATATTTTGAGCAGATGTTTCTGTTTTCAGGCCCACGGTGAGACAGTCCAACCAGAGTGAAGAAAAACGCAAGTGGGAGTACAGCGGCATCACGTGGCGACAGTTGAAATTGTTAAAGCAACAGCCAACATTGGCACAAATTAATAATCTGCTATTCTAATACAGTTAAAAAATTTTTAAACACAACATAAAATAGGGAAATAATAATAAAGCAAACCCTCAGAAGTAAATCTTGATTTCAGAGGAAACTGAAACATCATTGGCCTACTACTTCAACACTTTATTAAACCATTAAATATTAAGCAGGAAAAAAAATACATTGAGAAAACACTGATGCAAACAACTAAAAAAAATCACAAAAACAATATATAGTATAACAACACCGAGACAGTGACCTGCTGATTTCTGATGATGCTGTAAATCCTTTCAGTTTTTTTTTTTTAAATTTAAGTGCTGCCTTTGATACTGCTGATTATATTTTAGATTTAAAAAAAGAGAACTGGGTTGGCATTACAGACCACTGACAGTTTTAATTTTTTTAATTCTTATTTACGTGATGGATCTTTTAGTGCTGCAGTTTGGCAGCTTGCAGTCATCTCAAACAGAGTTGACCAGAGGGGTTCCCCAGGTATCAGTCCTTGGATGTCTTCCTGCAGCATCCTCTGGTGGACGCTTCTGGTGGTGACTTGATGAGATTTCGGGCTTATAATTGCAAAGAAACAAAAAAATCTTCCAGCACCTGGTATTCCAAGGCAGTCCTCCATCCACCAACCACTAACCATGACCAAACCTGCTTAGCTACCATATCAGACGAGATTGGGCATGTTCAGGGTGGTAAGTAAACTCAACACTGTGTTTTAATCCAGAGAGACAGGAATTTATGCTCAGGAGAAAAGCAAAGATTTCCACTTGATCCAGCCTTTGGAATATCTACTTACAGCAGAGGCAGACTCATTCCCAATATGTCAAAGCTTTAAAGTCTCACCTAGAAGAGAGTTACAAAATTTTAATCTCCAGTGCATCAAAGAATCCCAACAAGACTCAACTTGATGAACATGTTGTAGACAAGTTCAATTGTAAGAGAGTACCCGAGTCTGCATGTCAAGCTGCGTGGTAAACATAAACTGGCAGACAAGTGGGAAAGTGATGTTTCTGTTGTCCTTACAACAGGTGGCAGGTACCTGAGGTGTCATCAATTCCTGCGTCTTCTGATCCCTCTGCAGCTGAGCGTCCTGTAAACAGCACAGAAGCTCCAGAAGCACCGGGATAATCCACCAGAATGTGAGTGTACAAGTGTCCTTTGGCAAGACTCTGAAACCAAGATTACTCCAAACAGTTGGTTGAGTATTTAAGGTGTGATACTCTCCATCTGTAAGAGTAAAAACTTTTACATAGACAACATGACATGAAAATACTGAAAAGGCCTCTAGGTGGCACCAAAGTGCTTCGCAGGAATGACTTTAATGGTCGACCAACACATGAAGTGTGTACTCCTCTTTATTTATTCACATTTGCATACATGTGCTGTGTACTCATTATTCACCAAATGCTCCACAATTATTGACATTGATAAATGTGTAAACATGGTTATTAATGTTTTATAGCTTATGTGCCAAAGCAGCTAACCTCAGAAAGTGCTCTGACATGCAACCCTGGTAAGAACAGAGGGGTATAGTTGTGCAAGCAGAAAATATGCTGAAGAATGAAGGTTGCCCCTGATATCTCCTAGAGATACAAGGGTTAGAAAATGTCATAAGTGAAAAGGTAGAAAATGTGGATTCTTTTTGTGAACACATTGTAGCACCTTTATAATGGGTGCCTTTCTGTGTCCTATGATTCGATTTTTATAAATGAAGCCTCTGCTCTATGACCTATTTCTTATTTTGTTTTGGGTCTTCAGGCCAAACCAAAGAGTTAAAACTTCGCCTTTGACACCTTGTGACCTGTAGATGGGGACATTATCACCCTGGAAGAGATGCTGTGAAGAAGGTATTGCTGTTGGATGAAAAAAATATTTATATATTAAACACAATCTTCATACTATTAGCATTTCACTTTAAAGGATATTTTAACATTTGCTGCACTGATCTCACCATTATTCTTGTTTCATTTTTAAAATCTACTCATTTTGCCCATTTGGGTCAAATTGGTAAACATCATGTGAAAAGTTTCCATTCAGCTGGCAATTTCTATTGTCATCATAGGATAAATTGCCAGGAGAACAGCTAAAATTATTAGTGATTTACTTCCAGAAATTATTAACTGGGGTGACCAAAAAGCCCAAGAAGAGGGCCCCCTCTTGGACACACTACATAAATAACAAAAGACAGTCAAGAACAACAAAGAGGCTTCATAACCCATACATGTGTTTAAAACACTTTTTTTCTGTTTGAAGAATACATTTTCTCTGGTGTAGACATCAATAATGCATTGAAGCCTATTTCCACCAGTTTAGAAAAAATGTCTTAACTGATTTTTTTTGCATAAAAAAGAATTAAAATTTTTGAGATAAGAAGTGAAAATTTCAATTTTTTTCTCATAATTTGGTTGTATATCTCAAAACTTCCACTTGAGTCTGATAGACTTTTGCCTTTGTTACTCAAATTTTGACTTTATCTCAGAGTTTTGACTTCTTTGCCATGATGTTAACTTTTTCATATGCCATATCTTAACTTTCTCTCAAAATGTGACTTTTCAGCCACAAATTTGACTTCTTATCTCAATATATAGACTTTTTGTTGCAGAATTTGATGTTCAATCTCACAACCATGACTTTTTAGCTTGAAATTTTGACCTTTTGTCATAGAATTTTGGCTTCCAGCTGAAAATTTTGACCTTTAATGGCAAAATTTTGACTGTTTTTCTCAAAATGTGACTTGATATTGGGGAAAAAACAGTCAGCAAACCCAGACTTTTCAAGGAATTTAATAAAATATAATACATAAAAAATGGGAACATGTCCGGGCAAAAGAATACCTTTGGTGACCTTATTATTAGTGTATTGTACTACACCTCCTTGTCTAATGTTTTTTTTTTTTTTTTTTACATATACCTCATGTGGAGCATAACATTTCTCTGCACACATTCAGGTAATAAATCAGTGTCTTTAAGATGAGGATTTTGTCAATGATGGCTCATAAATCCTTTTTTTGAAGTGTCATATTGAAACAGAACCAGATGGATTATTTTCCTCGTATACGTATAAAGATCTACTCAAAAGAATAAAAAAGAGGATTGCTAAGGGGGGAAAGCAAAGGATTTTAGAGAAAATCTAGAGATCTTGTTTGAAAAAGAGAGAGAAGGAGGAGGGTGGGTTTGAGGTTTTTCAAGAGAAGCAGTTGCTCAGAAGGGGGCCTGGTGGATGGAAGGAGGGAAGTCCTGAGGATAAATGCGCTCTTTCATTTCAAAGTGAGAGAAACCCGTCACTGGAGGCACATATTTACATGAACAGAAGCTCACTGGAAAGGACTGTTTTTGGATGTTTAGAGCTGGAGGAGCAGTGGAGAAAGCCATGGATAACATGCACTGCAGCGCTTCCCAAAGTTTTGACTTGATGAGCGCAGTTTGATCTTCAAAGACGCGCGCCCGTGTCAGCGGGGATAAACCTGGTGCCGACTGACTGTTTTGGAAGGTGTTGGACATTAGTTATGGTTTAATGACTCTGAACTGTGGCCTCTTGTTTGATGGGACAGGTGCCGGATTTTTGCGCTCCTGACATGGGTCACTGAGGTGCCAATTAAGTTGTTTTTACTCTATCCAAAGCTCCTTTCTTTGCGCTGCAACATAACTTTTAACTGTGGTATTGTTCAAATATTGGAACTTTGAACGGCGCGAAAAGAAGTTTTGCTCTGGACCTGACTACAAGACCAGAAGATATGTCACTGCAGCACCGTTTGTTCGGATTTTACACATATTTTGGGGGAAGAGAGTTGAGAAAATAGCGCACGCGGGTCTGTGAGTGTGAATATTCAGAGGGCGCTGACTCACTGCATCATAACAAACGCTAAACCACTTGATAATAAGAAAAAAAAAGAGAGAGAGTAGACACGAGACTGCTTTAGATTGGTTTCATAAATGGAGCTGCATAGATACCTGTTGTACCTGGAGTTTATATTCCTTCTCAAAGGTAAGAACTACACTTAAGTTATGGGTTACAAGCATATTTTTTAGAATAATTCTAATGTTATATTGCTTTTTATGCATTACAAAGTACAAGTTGGTATTCAATCACTGCACCTTATTAGTAAACTCTGGTGAACCATAATATGTCAACCTCTTTTCCATGATTGATGCCTCTGCACTTCCCAGTTGGTCCCCTGTCCTGCAGTTCTGTCATACAAAATGATATGGTCTTTAACCTCCACTACTTTTACACTTTAACAGATAGCATATGTGAATTAATGTGTCATGCATGCCTCCCCCAGGCCCGAAGCTTTGTTCTGTGTGACAGTAAGCGACTGACCATGAAAACATTCCTGACATGATTGTGTGCAGGAGAGTCAAGAGGCAGACACATTTAAACATATGGCCGCACTTCATTTGCCAAACGGATCAAAGGTATAGGAAGTTGTGCATGAGTCCAACAACGTAATGGTTCCTGCTTTAAAGTTGGATGATCCAGTAAATCTTAGTGTTTTGTCAGTCCTGAGGAAATATTTCATCCTTGTTGGCCAGCCCTGCCATAAGATGTCAGGAGCTGTTGGAGATATTTGCTGATGTATCCTCTGCCAAAAGGTTACTGGTTCATCTCCGCTTACAGCCGACTTCTCCTGACCTGTGCAGCAGTGTAACTCAACCTCACTGGTCAGATCAGCCTCTATAGCTGCTTAGACATGTCTACAGTTACCCTAACAAGGCATGTGTGCCAAGTGCGTTTACTTCTAACCTATATTCACTGTGGTAGTGCAGCCTCACACACCTCATTGAGCCACTCCTGACCACCAGCAAGAAACCAAAGAAACAGGCTATTGTTGTCTACTAAAATGAAGTGTTTCTGCATCTGATAAGCTTCAGTTTAAGCCCGGCACATAGCCATGACACAAAGTGAGATCAATAGAGTGAGATATTACATCTTCCCCTGTAAAGTTCTACCTGCTCTCTGGTATTCATGCCAAACTTTACCATGTCGACCAAAGACTAATTACCCATGAAGCCAGTTTTCATGCTATGAAAACGCCTCTTATCCAGCAGCAGGCAGTAAAATCATTTACTCTACATACTTAGACACATATGCACACACAAACACGCACCTATTTACACATGCCAGCAGCCAAATGATGCCTGTGGTTAGGTTTTACACGATGCCTTTCATTTTCTGTTTAAATGGAGCGTACACAGTGTAATTCCCATCTCTGTGTGACCTTTGCTTTAATTTGTACTGTAGCTTATGGGATATCAGTTTAAGAGCTCTTGCATGTTTTCAAGTGTGCTACCTTGTTCATGTGTCATACATCAGCATGTAGGTGAGTAAGTGAGTATGTGTGTAATGTTAATGTTTTTACCAGAGCTCCCCTAATGCAGCCAGCAGGCAACCCGTGTCTGTTACACTCTGTTTTGCTTTACTGAGATGTCCAACGCAGGTGTGTGTGTTTGACTCAGTTCCACCAGTCATTCATAAATTTACGCTATTATTCTCTCTGCTATCTTTTTCTGTTATTTCATTTTCCCATCATTTGCTCACTTTCATTCCTCTTCCCCCTCATCTCCCACCCCCATTCCCCACGAGAGGGTGACAGAGATGAGAACGGACCACGGTGGAGATAATGGATAGAAAAGCTGTGAAAGTGGGTGAGAGGAGGTGAAGGGGGAGATGTTTGGGAAACATGAGTGGGTCAGATGTAGATGATAGAAACAGACGGTCAAGCAGACATCTCTACTGAAAACAGAGAGACAGAAAATCAGTCGTAGAGAGTGGAGCTGAAATATTGTAACCTGATGGGTATCAAGAACTGTTTTCTGTTAAGAATGGATAAGAAAAGGTTCAATCGTTACCCTATCATAACCCTCAATTCTTAATGATTCTCGTATTGATTCTTTACATTACACCAGAGCAGACGGACATTTTGTCATTGTCAACTATTCTGCTCCGGCTATCTTCGCATGGCATGGATGACATTTTCTCAAGACAACTCTGATTCAGGATTTTATGCTTTAAGTTTTGCTTAAGAAGCAGTTAAACTGAACACTCAAAGAAATGATCATTACTCTCTCACAAGAGATTCATATTCAATACATTCAACAAGTTATACATATCTCAATGTACCAGAAAAGAACACAACACTAGCCTGATGCTACTGTACACAGGATATTGCATTGATATGCAAGTGGTTAGCATACATCAATATAACTTTGGTTTTAAAACAGAATTTTAACTTTTATCAAAGAGACATGGCTCAATTACTCTTGTGAACAACTCAAAATGTCAAATTACAAACAGGTAGATGTTTTCCAAACAGGAAGTGCAGGCTTATTATGGCTGACTTTAGCACAACTACGGCAAGCTCAAGGTTCCAAACAACTCAAAGCTTTGCTAGGTGGCCTACTTCAATCAATAACATACAACAAAAACACATTGTCACCTGATGTGTGATTTTTCTGTATCTGTTTTCTGTTATTTTGTGATCAAAATAATGCCACAAGGAATGCGTGTTGCAACCAAAGCTAAAGGTGGTCAAATGAAATATAAGAGTGTGTGACCTTTTTTTTGGCTGGGCAGTGTATAAGAGCTGTTTCTCTTGAATCAGAACTTTGTAATGTGAAGTTCAGTTTCTGCACAATCACATCCAACAGCAGCAGTCATGCCGAGTACTTTGTGGTTTGTAGAATCTGGCCCAAGTTTGGCTTGATAAATGTTTGCCACCAGTTGTCATGGGGACGGGTGGTCAGACGAGCTGTGGTGCAGTGTCATATATAAAGCCCAAATGAAAATGGAACCAGACGAGGGAGGACAGGGCAGAGAAAACAGCAAATGATGGTGCAGCTTTGTGGGAGTCCGAGGGGCTGGGCTTTGTGGTTGACTTACATGGTGTGTTTAGATGTGTGTTGTAGAGTATGTTATAGGAGAGAAGGAGAGAAAAAAAAGAGCAATTTATGGTTTATGAGAGAATGAGTGAAATAGGAGAATGACATCAGTCAGAATGACATCAATGCAAGGGTTGTTATCAGGCGCTTGGTTTGTTGTGGAATAAGTGGAATTGGAGAAGTTGGGGGATGTTGCCTCAAGAAAAGAGAAACATTTTACAACATTGCTTATTAGGGCAATAGATGGAGAGAACAGGAGAGAGTTACTTGATACAAACAGAGCTGGATAGAAAGATTTTTGTTCGTTCTGGTTACAAAAATGAAGTATTTTACATCAAGGAATTACTTTATCCTGCATATTCCCAACGATGAAGCACATTTGACATCTGTGTTAGATGACTAAATCTCATCAGTTCCCTGCTGGTTTCAGGGTTTAATATTGGACTCTTGCTTAGATCTACAAGATGAGCAGAAACAATATTTAGAGTCTACAGCTGCAAAAGTAGCATCTCTTTTGAGACACTGCAGTTCACAGGGTTTAATGCAAATGCTAGCGGTTAGACATGCTGAAAATGACAATACTGATATGTCAGTGCTTGGAATAAAAAATGTTGGCGAGGCCCAGCTTAGTGTAACATGTTTACGTGTACATATTCAAAAAGGTTCACGCACAATATCAAGGTGTTTCTAAAACTAACAGATCCACCACAGGGGAACCAAATTCCTGGAATTCAACCAACTCTTCCAAGGACTCAAAACCACAAATGTGCACCTCATGAGGACAGAAAGTGAAGGGTTTTGAAAGCAAGTAAACTGTATCCCATGGGTATCATAAATCTTTCCCGTTCCATAGAAAAGGAACAGTTACAAACTTTGGCTGACTTTGGTGTAACCAATTTTTGTTCAGATAATTTAGATTGGACCAAATTGGATAAACCAATTCCACAGTTATAGAGCAACCCTAAGAGTTGAACTGCCACCCTGGCCAAAACAACCCACATCTTTGTAGCAACAGATGTACAGTGAGCAATTCTGTGTACAAGAAAAGAAGAAACTTGCCTGAAAATGTAATTATATCACAGAATGAAAACATCTGTTCCAGAGAGAAAATGGAAAAATTACAGTGTGTGAGAAAGGCAGGAGCAGGGATGGAAGAGAAACAGTGGACATATCTAGTTTCTGTCTCTGTCTACAAACCAAGAGGAATCCCTCTCTGATTGGCCTGGCCAAGGTAACCGTTTGCGTGTCACTGTGTGTTTGTTGGAGAGTATCTGTATGAGTGTAAGAGTAGCTGGTGTGTAATCACAGCTGCAGTGTTCTTGTCTTGTTCCCCATCCCGGACAACTTTCCTCAAGAGGATTCACATGAGGAGTACAGTAGAAATGTAGTTTCCGTGATGTACATGGCCCTGGATGTTGCTTAATTACATGTCAAGTCAAATTTCATTCAACAGAACAGATCCAACACATTCGTCTGTTCAGGGATTCAAATAACATATGGTTGATGAGCATGAAGGATATGTCAAATAAGAAATGTCAAGAGTAACATACAGATCCAATTGAAAATACAACATTTAGCTACTGTTTCATATGAGTGGACATCTGCAGCTAAAACTGCAGACTGTAAGAAGTGATCATAAACTCTAATTCATCACCTAATGGCTCAAGTTCCTGTTTCAGAGCCATGGTTTTGATATTTTGGATGTTGTCATCTTTGTTTCTTAGAGTCAAAAGTGACCATATGTTCGAAAATGAATATAGCTAGAGGGGCATTTTTTGAAATACAAATGCAAACTTATCAAATCGGCACCATAAGCCCATTTATGCTCAAGGCAAACTCATTACTTTGCTAAAAACCTTGCTTACGACTGTGTTTCCAACTCTCTGGATTTTGTTTTTGATGTTAGTCACTGGACCTGATCTCATGTTTGGGTTGAAAAGCTAAGAGATCTTGAAACTTTCAACAGAATACCAACTCTTGTTTTGATGGGAAAGTTGTGTGTGAACAGTTTTCCGTCTGTAAAAGTGCATTTTATACTTCAGCATTTTCTATCTGAGGGGGCAGCATGAGCAGTTAGAGCAAACCCAGATTATTTGAGGAATTTTATAACATCCCCTGGACATAATTTTACCACCAAAAAGGAGAATATGTCCTGTCCAAAAAGAACATTTGGTCACCTTATCCAAGACGTAACTCCTGAATATCTAAAACTAATTAATACTTGTTATTGCGTGATAAACAGTGTTATTACTGTTGGTGTTGGATTAATTGTGGTTTGTTTTGGCAGCATTATTTTAAATCTTAAACAAAAAAAGAAGCATTTTACTTGGCACTGGATAGCAGCACTTGTTGGCAAACCAACCTGAAGCACTTAGTCGCACTATTTTAGGTTTTTTCTTCCAGTCTGAGTCCTTGCTCGTGTTCTATGTTACTTTGGACAAATGTGTCTGTTAAATGAATTTGTAGAATCGTAGAATTGTAGAGAAAACCTCAGAAATTCAAAAGGCACGATAATAGCAAA
Organism: Thalassoma bifasciatum; assembly: GCA_008086565.1. NCBI lineage: Eukaryota > Metazoa > Chordata > Actinopteri > Labriformes > Labridae > Thalassoma > Thalassoma bifasciatum. The sequence goes on along the minus strand of RPOG01000357.1, from coordinate 131,844 downwards.
CTGTAAAAGAGAGACTCTTGAATAACTTAACCTTTTATAGAAAAGTATGATATGGTTAATGCTAAATTCTTGGGGGATGATTTTTTGTTGAGGGTGTTTTTTTCTCCCTTTTTTTGCTCCTTTCAGATAATATTTCTTGTACATCCATAAAAGGACATAATTCATCCGATATGTGCATTCATGTTACATTATTCTCATTCAGAAAAGACATTCAGACTTAAATAAAATAAAATATATCTTACATTTTGCCAATTGGAATACGTTTTCATGCTTGGTCTCCACCTGAACGCTTAAAATCTCAGTGAACTGACCATCATCATTCTGTGTGTCTCTCTTTCTGTATGAAGGGCAGGCTTGTGTGTCATAACAGGAGGCTTACTATACTACATAGTTTTTTTTAACCCACACCCTTCCTTGCTTTGCCTCTTCTCTTCCCTCTCCTTTCCCTCTTTCCCCTCAAACTGAACTCCCTTTTTTCCTGAAGGTTGCCTCTGGTCATACTGTTTATCCATCTTTTCGAGCTCCTCCTCAGCTTCCCCCAAACCCTGCTCCTAAAGCCCAGAGGGAAAATAATAACCTGACACTGTACCGTAGATGTTAAGTTATGTACACTGTTTCCTGCTCAATGTTTTTCATGCATGTTATAAAGTTGCATTAACTCATCACTATCAAGTATATTGAAGAAAAATTGCAAGCTGCTAATTGTAGCTATATATCTAAGCAACGGATATGAAACATGTTTGTTTGAAATACTGCAGGAACTTTTTGTCATGTTGCCACCTGTGGAATAATCTGTTGTGCTGTGTCTTTCCAGAGTTGTGCCAGTGTTTCAACATAGATGTCAAACATCCACGCATATTTGACGGTCCAGAGGATGCTCTGTTTGGCTTCTCTGTTTTACAACATGAAGCAGACGGGGAGAAATTGTAAGTGTGTGATGAAAGACAAAGGAGCAAGATGCTAATTAAACATCAGCCACAAAGGGCATGAAAACAGAATAAAAATAACCTCCTCTATCATTCTTTGAAGGATGCTGGTTGGTGCTCCCTGGGATGGGCCACCCAACAATAGAAAAGGAGATGTGTACAAATGCATTGTGGGAGAGAAGAGGAACTCAGAATGCAGCAAAGTAAATTTAGGTAAAAGAAATATAGAGAAGAACATAAATTGTAATCCTTGGAGTGCTCATATCATGTATGAATAAAATGAATTTTGCCTGTGTTACTCAGGTGAGACTGCTCTCCAGAATGTTTCCAAAAACCTGAAGAATTCTCACCTGGGAATGACGCTGACTCCTGACTCACCTGATGGCTTCTTGGTATGTTGTTCTTACTATGACAAACTACACTGTTTTATTTATCTGTACTAGATCTTGGGGATTTTTTTGTGTGGGAGTCTGAGGGGATGTGGTGAGACCAGGTTGAGTTTGAATGAATGAATCAGCTCTGTTGGTGCTTTTATTTGAATTTAGAGGTCAACAAGTGTGGTTCACTGACCACACATTTCCTGGATACCTGTTTTTGAGATTCACAACTCACATTCCTAAAAAACAGTTATTCAATCCATGCTCGAATAACAATATGAGTCTTAATTCTTAATTTGTTCACACAGAGAGTTGTTGAAATTTCATCCCACAGATGTGAATAATAATGATTAAACTGGGCAGTTTGCATTGTACAATTAAGTGAAACATATTTGTCCATCTACGTTAGTAGACGAATGTGAGACTATTGCGATAGATAACTCCACTGCACACATATAATTTTGATGTCAGCTCTATATTTGCTCAAATACTCACCCCAAAGCTTTGATGAAACCTTTTTTTTCTCTTGCTATATTTTGTTTCAGCTTGATCTTCTACACAGGGATATAGAGGATTAAATTCTGTAACTCATATTTTCTCACTAATGTCTTGTTTCAAGTCATTTAAAGAAAAAATGATGCAAGCATTGCTTGTAACAAGTCAAACAAAATGTGCCAATGGGGCTAGAAAAAAGTTTCTTGTTTTAAGAAATTATTCTAATTTCAAGACACTTGATGAGCAAATTCGTCAAACTCCATTGGCAGATTTCTACCAATTAAAATCTTGAACTACAACATCCATCTGGACTTCTCAGATGAATGTGGCTCATATCAAGTATGATAAGACATTATTTTTTTACTAAAAATAAGACAAGAACTTGGTTAGATTTTATTTTTTACAATGCACCATTGGGTTGGTGTCTGTCAGGTTTTCACTGCTGTTAAGGTGTAGTACAATTCATTTACTCACTACTGACTCCATTTTCCAGTCACTGCGTTTCAAAAACCTTTTAAACATTCCTCCTTAAAGTCTCAAAGTCAACTTTTACCTTTGAATGGACCAGAAAACAGGAACTCTCCAATTACCTATGAGTCTGTGTGAGTCTGTGTGAGTGCGTGTGAGTGCGTGTCTGTGTGCATATGTGTGTGTGTGTGTGTGTGTGTGTGTGTGTGAGTCTGTGTGAGTGCGTGTCTGTGTGTGTGTGCATGTGTGTGTTTATCCTAACCCCAGTGGTCAGGTCTAAAACTGGATCGGAATGCGTCTCCGGCCCTTTGTTAATGACAGACCTACCAAAAGCCATAGCACCTCATGCTTTTCTCCATCTTCTCCCTCTTTCCTTTCTCTCCTCCCTCTCTCCATCTTTTCTCTTTCTGCTTGTCTGTGTGCCTGAAGAGAAACCATCCATAATGACAGGGCAAGCAAAACCGGGATGTTTCTTTTTCTCTCATTCTACCCATACTTCACCCCACTCTTGGTTTCCTTCTTTTGTCTCTTTGCTGAGTTTCTCTTTTAACCCCCTTCTCTGCACTCTACCCCTTATTGCTCCCTCTTGGTATGAAAGCCAAATAAACAGCTCACTTTGAAGACAAAAATATTTTTTATATGATGTCCTCCCACCCCACGCCCTCCCCCTGCATTTAACACAATCTGATTTAAATTGCCTTGCTAGTCTGGTGCTCTGGCTCTGTAAAACCACGCATGACAACAGTGACTGCCAACATGTCAACAATAGTCTCTCTCTCGCTGCCTCTCCCTTACTCCTCTATCCCCCAAACCACACTGTTGTAGTTTTTCCATGAATTATTCCCTATTATGACTTGTTTGCTTTTTGTTCCACATCTCACATCTCATTGAGACACTCAGACATCTATTCCATGTTTATTTGAGGGTCTCCCATCCACGTTTGTCCATTTCTGTAATACTTTGATAAGAGCAAAATTACAACTAACACAAGAAGAAAACATGAACACTTTATATGAAATTTAGCTCACTGAAATGGGCTATGCAAAACTGGCCAGACAGATGTTAATGTGTGTGATTGTGTGTGTGTGTTTTTGGCAGGCATGTGCCCCTCTGTGGTCTCAGGAGTGCGGTACTTCTATGTTCAGCACTGGCATCTGTGCCTCTGTAAGCAACGACCTACAACCAAAAGAGACCATCGCTCCAACAGCTCAAAGTAACCACACATTTTCACAAACACACTTACTTAGAGAAAAACACAGCACAGGGCTGTATTAGCTAAGTAAATGTTTTAAAACTCTCACATGTGGCAGGGTGCTCCACATACATGGACATCGTGATCGTGCTAGATGGTTCAAACAGTATCTACCCCTGGTACGAGGTCCAGAACTTCCTCAGCAACATCCTCAGCAAGTTTCACATCAGCCCGGAGCAGATGCAGGTAAAAACACAAGTTGTTGTGCTTTGCACTGCCTGTAAATAATATTTACATTAGTAATGGAAACTTGTGGTTTTTAATTTTAGTAAGTCTCCAAATCAAACCTCTGGAACCCCTTAGCTGTTGCCCAGAACAGAAGACAAGCCAGCTCCCTGAGTGAAAACATACATAGAGTGACACGTATAAAGAGCTGGTTTGGAAGATATGACCAGAATGAATTGCTTGAGTAACGTAAAGGGACGCGAGCCCAGCTAGCTTGAGGTTGGGGGAGGAATGGGGACATTTTTCTGAGCGAAACAACTGAGAGGAGGTTTGGGGTTTGAAAGGGGAGGGTAGGGGGTAAGGGGTAGCAGGCAATGCGAGGTGAAAAGGAAATACTTCTGGTTTCTGAATGAGTTCAAAAATTCCCGAGTGCACTGTTTGCGTAAAGAACAGGATTGGTACTTAAAGAGATAGTTCACTCCAGATACAAGAACCTCAGATGTTTCTTTCCACAAGTATGTGCCTGCACCACTACGACGTGTGGCATTTTAATAATACTTCAGTGTGTGTGTGTGTGTGTGTGTGTGTGTGTTTGTGTGTGTGTGTGTGCACATTCAGGTTGGCATTCTACAGTATGGTGAGGTAGCAGTCCATGAGTGGTCTCTGAAGGACTACCAGACCACACAGGAGGTGGTGGAGGCCGCCAAGAACATCAGCAGACAGGAGGGACGAGAGACACGAACTGCATATGCCATCCACATGGCTTGGTAGGCCTGTCGATCACTGTCACTTCACTATTACTGGCTGATGCTCAGACTCTTCAATATTTGCCTCAGGGAATGGGAAATATCTGTCTGTTTAGATAAAACACTTGTGGGGTTTTCTTACTGACATAATTGTGTATTTTGTAGTTGAACAGACGTCCACACTATTTCATCCTGACTGCTCCTCTAACTGATGATAAGCTACAGTGTGATGAGCAGGCTTATCCTATTAACTCTGTCCAGTATTATCACTATTATTATTTATATTATTATACAATTATATTATATAACAAAAAAAACTCAGTTATGGTTAAAATATGTTCCTTGTAGAACTTCTTGATGGCTTGTTCAGATACTTCATAATTTTAACTTTGTAGAAGTGTGCTGGAGGTCATTATGCAGGGTAGCGTAGTCTTCAGAAACAACTCCATAGGTTGAGGGTCAGTGGCTTGATGAAAACCTTAACATCTTAAAATACCTCTCTTTTTTTTCAAAATGAAATTCCTGCTGTATTAAAGTCATACCCGCATAGAGCACCACACCCAGACCCGATGTGTGGCCACCACCACCACCATCATTTTTGGATGTGTATCTTGGAGATCTTGGAGCGTTGTGTAACCCCTCTACACACACACACCAACACATGATCACATGCTCACTCATAGGTAATTGGAGAGTTCCTGTTTTCTGGTCTATTCAGAGGTAAAAGTTGTAGATTTTTAGGAGGACTGTTTAAAAGGTAGTTGAAAAGCAGTGACTGGAAAATGGAGCCAGTAAATAGTGTAACTGTGGCATTAAAACACCACTGCCGGGAAATCCAGACGCTACTGCACGTTTACCTTTAACTTTCGCTACCTATTCTACCCTGTAACATGTTGCAAATACTCAGTGGATTCATCAGCAGCCATAATACCATAGACATGAACATGGAGGCTTTCTGTTCATAGTTTTGGTGATTTTGGCTTCAGGAAAAAGAAATAAAGGGATCATATTAGAGGGAAAACAGCTCAATTTATTAATGAAAGCAAGAAATATAAAAACACTTCAACATTTTGATCGCAGAACTTCTCTCTCACACACATTACCGTTCAGATTGGCTCATAGCAGCACTGGCAGCGGGTAGGAAAGCGACAGGGTAGAAAAACAGTAAGATTAGCTGAGCTGGACTACTTGACTGCTGGCTCAGCACGGCTGCAGGTGTGGCACACACTGACCCAGCCTGGTCAGCCAAGTAGCGCCCCTGCAGCTGTAAAAATACACACAGACACTTACAGTACACGTAGACACTAACACATATGCAGACACATATTTAGCGTTAACAACGTGTGCTCACTCGAGTACACACATTGTGAAAACTGACAACTGTCATTCCCTGCTTGCCCTGACCTCAACTTTGACCCTCTTCCCTGCATTGTTGACCTTTAACCTCAACCCTGACCTCATTCTTATTATAAACTTAACCCTCAACCTGAGTACTTTTCTAACATAACTATAAATATGTGTACCTTTAAAATTCACGTGATTTTATTTTGGTGTGAAAACTTAGTTCAGAGATATAAATGTAAATCAGCCTTTATCTGACTGGGATTGACCTGACTTCTTTCATCTTGATTATTGAGAATTTACAGGAACAAATGAAAGTTTGCCCATCAGTTAGCTCACTCAAACAGGCAAAAACAAGCTCACAATCATAGACTGTATATCGGCTCTGCCTTTTACTTTTGCACCTTTTTGAAGTCAAAAGAATCCTTTCCCAGGGGCCGCCAATGTGCAGCCAGAGCAGTGGAGATCATAAAGAATCTGAGTTGAGCTGGGTGACAAAAAAATGCAAAATATATTTACATATTTTTTTCTTTCAAAAGTCTAATTTCTTCTTGCCTCTCGTCTCTGATGCATCTTAAATTCCCCCCAAAAATTACTCAAGAGTGGCACCTGTCAATTATTGTAAGATGTGACTAAAAACCCAGTATTAACATTTAATAGCTAATGAAAAAACAACTTCTTAGAAAAAAGAGAGCACAATTCAGCAAATATATTATCATGTCAAAGCAGCATATGGATGTGAGAAACATTTCTTTATGGTGTATTAAGTTTTTTACCTCCTATCTGGAATGAATGAGGAGATGGAGTTTTTGACCTATACTGCAGTCAGTCACCAGGGGGAGCATTTTTTGTGGCGACCTCACTCTGAGCTAAGCGACATGGTGTCTGTGTTTTTGTACAGTTTACACTCACCATACATCTACTTTTTAAGAAGGAACACAAAATTTTGATTTCATGTTGTTAATTTTTCTATTTATTTATTCATGAAGTTTGTTTTTGTGTAGCAATTCTCAGTTTTCATTACAGATCTGTGCAAAAAAGTCTGTGTGCAAGCCCTAAGTTTACTAATATATTGTCACATTTGACAAAGCAAGGCTATCTGTCTCTAGTCTTTGTGCTAAGCTATATGTTCCTTGTCAGACTCTATGTTTAAAAGGACTTGACATAAAATTCCAAAAGGATTGTGTTGAGTCAGTTTTAAAAGAAACAAACGATTGACATCAAAATGCTACCCAAAGCAGACATGTCATTCTGGGTTAAAAATTTTCTTTGAACCAGCACACATGACACCGCTGACGTGTAAACGACAGTGGTAGATTACACAGAGGACACTTTCAATTAAAGACGACAGACTGATGCTTGAACATCAAACACCGCTCCACAATTGGATCAGCCTCTGATTTTTATACTGCTCCACCCGTCTGAGATGCTCTCACTTACTCACACTCTCTCACACACACAGACTGCTGCTGTGCCGTGTCATTACCACTCTACTGTGACTCCATAAAATGGCTTGTAAATAGTACCAAGCCTCCCAATTAGCATCCCTCACTTTCTCTCCTCTTTCATCTCCGTACTCCCCTGTCTCATATGTGTTCCTCTTTATACGTTAAGTCTTTCCTTCTTCCTTATCTATGTACCTGTTTCTGTCTTGTCTTGCCTTCCTTTCATTCCTCCTCTCCCAAAATTCCTTCCCTTTTGTGACACTTCTTTTCACTGTGTCACACCAGTTTTATGACATTGTTTATACCACACAACTGAAATACCACAACAGAGCTGGATTTTCTCTTTAAAGATTTAATATTTGGTCTCATTTGAGTGTGTTTTATTGTTCTGAGCTGCTTTCTCTCCCTGCCAGTGAAGGCAACTTTTTCCATCTCTCTTTCCTGTAGCTATTTTCTGAAACATTTCCCCATCTGCCATCATCCTTTTCATCTTCTCCGGTATTTTACACGTCTATGTTCCTCTTCAGTTTTTTTCTTCCTCTCCTATCCTCTGCTTTCTACTCTCTCTCTCTCTCTCTCTCTCTCTCTCTCTCTCTCTCTCTCTCTCTCTCTCTCTCTCTTTCTGCACCCTATGTAATTTGCAGTCTGCATAGGGGGAAACGGTTGTTTTTTACTCTGAGTCTTTTGCGGCTGACCACGATGTTATATTTAGACAAGGGCTGGAGTTAGGCCTGAAAATGACTGCGTTTGCAAGCAGTGACTACTCTCACCAGTTCATTCCCTGTGTGTGAGTGTGTGTTAGTGTGTTTTTGTGTTTTAGTGTGTGTTGGTCTGAGGCTTACCAAACCCATTCAATGCTTGAAGCTAGTCCCAGTCGAAAACAGGTTTCCTTGCAGACAAACAGGGTGTGGCTTTGTCATTTAGGTTTCCTCTCTGTATCATGGCTCTGCCGATTGGGAATGCACAGATGCAGATGATTTGTGAAGTGACAAATGCAGGCTGCATGCACTGGCCAAGTTGAGTCAACTGGCAGCTAACACATGTGCATCATGTTGACTAATGAAGGAAGGTCCAGTTGAGATTCAAACAACTTATGTCGATTTTCTTTGTGTTTTAATGGACATACATTTTTTACAGGAAGCTCTTAAAACTGTATATCATCATAAAGATAGGGAAACAAAACATCCTCTTTTGCCTGGACATGTCCTCTTTTTTGGCCATAAAATCATGTCTGAGGAGATTTTATAAAATTCCCCAAAATGTTGAGATTTTTCTCAGCTTGTTCCACAGACCATTGATGTTGACAATGAAGTGCTGCACTGGGCTACCGGCAATATTCTATAAGCACGTTTCCATAAGTTTGTTGAGGATTTTTGGGGCCCATATTAAGTCAAAATTTTGAGGTAAAAGTCACAATTGTAAGAAAAACCAAAGTTTAGAAATATAAAGTCAAAATTGTAAGATAAAAAGTCAAAACTTGGAGAAAGTCGAATTTTGAAACAAAAAGTCAAAATCTGAGATTTAGTCAAATTTCTAGGAAAGAAAAGTCACATTTTTGAGATATAAAGTCAAAATCTCTCCTTTCAACTCCTTAATTTAATCTTTTATCTCATAATTTCAACTAACTATGGGCAAAAAAATCTCAACAAGCCAATCTGTCATTTTTGTCGTATTTCTAACTGGCAGTACTGGGCCTCTATACATTATTTTTATTTCCATTGAAGAAAATGTTCACTTCAAACAAAAAAAAGGAGTGTTTTAAATAAATGTGTGGTTCATGAAGCTATTTTGTTGTCTGTGGGTATCTTTGGGTATTTTTGCAGGATCTCCAAGAGGCCTGATAGGGGGCCTTTTTGGGGGTTTTACAGAATGTGGTTGCCCTAATAAAGATGGAGTTTATTGAGGTTTTTTAAAATCACATGGCTGAATCCCCCTGAATTTCACTCTCACTTTCAGGCTCCTTCACTTCTGATCATAACCTTTCATTTTCTTCCACTCAAAGTTATTTATTCTCAAATGTTCCCTTTCTGTCTTTGAAGCACGGAGGCATTCAGCGCTGAGCGTGGAGCAAGAGATGGAGCCACCAAAGTGATGATTGTAGTGACAGACGGAGAGTCACATGACGGAGAGGAGCTATCAGATGCTCTGATGGAGTGTGAGAACAGGAACATCACCAGATATGCCATAGCTGTAAGTATATCTAAAAACATTGGTGCTGAAAGCTGAAATGACAATTCTTTCAAACGATAAGTTTTTCATAATTCTCAAAATGTTGATGCCGAAACTTTTATCCTACCATCAAATGTATAAAACAATTTCGGGGTGCACATAACAATTAACTCACATTATAAGTGGGGTGGGGGAAGTCTCCCTGAAATTCCTCACACATTGTTTGAACATGATATGATGATCATATACACACCCTCAATCGGTACCTCACAATAATGCCACCACTCCCCCCAAAAATAACATCACCAAATTACTCTTTGGGTGAACTAAAATAGCCTTGTGGGAACAAAAATTCTTCCTCTGTGGCCGCACCCTGCTCCCTTGACACACACTGATGAGTGGCATGGTGCAGTATCAGAGGAGCTGGCACAAAAAGCTGCAGACCCCTCCCTTCCCAACAGAAGAGTTTGGTCACTTCCAGACCCCACTGGGAGTCTTCCAGAAGAAGAATGGACCAGACAATATGGTGGGGAGGAAATGGCTTAGTGCCACTATACAAATACACAGAGACAATGACAATCAGATATACCTTGTAATCCATGGTGAAGTTTAGTTAAGTCATTACTTGATCTTGATATGATTGGATATTCCTGGTGTTTGAACAATTATTGATTTTGAGAGTGTTCTTAGTCTATCTACAACTAAAGTCAGATACCAGGGGTTAAATGCAGTTCATGGATTAAAAGAAAAAGATGAAATATGACCCTCAGGTTGACCTGATGATTTTTTTTATTCATACAACAATTACAGCTGTAGTTTAAACTTTATTAAGGCAAAAAAATTCAGTGATATTTCATCGGCATGCACAGGTTGATTTTTATGTGAAATGTCTCGTGTTAGATAACAGAGGTAAGAGGAATTAACATTGTGATCAATTATTTTCTACAGTGAATTGAGAGTGATAATATGCAAGCATGACCAAATGACAATATTTGAAAAAACATGTTCATCTCAATTTCGTACATCTCAGAAAGCCTGCAGCTGGAATTTGCATATTCCAACAAAGTTACAGACAAACAACAACAAAAAATAGCTTAAGAAAAATAAAATCTTGTTACAGGCTTTCATAATTCATGCACTTGTGTTGATGATGTCCCCTAAAAAAGTTGACAGCGCCTTATTTTAGAAGACAAGTGTGCCCATTACACCAAGTAACCCATCATCTTTACTGTGAACTTTTTCATCCAAACTTTCAGCAGAGGGATGATCCCATCAAACTGCAAATTAACATTAACCTTACAGTACGTGTCTTAATGGGAAGATTTGGGATAACTTCTAAGAAAAGCACCATTTCTGGGAAGAAGTAATTCTTTCCTCTTTTGAAGCAACCTAAGATCCCACTTGATACCTTTTTTACGGCTTTGAAAGCAGATTTCTTTAGCATCAGCTAAAAGCCTGTGAAACCTTAAACTCCATAATCCATCTGGCTGAGCACCACTGGGGAAATTGTAGAAAATAAGTTTTCTTTTCGTCATTTGTGCAAACTGGCTCCCTAGAAGGGCTGAGAAAAAAACATGGCAACGCTGAGGGCACGTAAGCTTGAAAACCAGAAATTGTGTCAAAATGGGTTGTTTTGGTTTTATCACTGTGAGCTGTTCAAGTTGTAACTCTACCTGGCATGTGGACATGGTAATACTAGGTCAACAAAGGGATAATTGGAAAGAAGGAAACTGTCATAGACGGAGTTAGTGTATCAACAGGGGGGGTGGGGGGTGGGGGGGGGGGGTGTTAGCAGCTTAAAACCCCCTCTCCAAAAAGTGAATGAGAAGAAAAGAGAGCAAAGTTAATGTGTGTTTGCCCCAATCATTAGAGTGATGACAGTGGAGTACTTCTTATAACAACAAGTCATGTTTTGGTGCTCCTGCCTGTCTGTGTGTGTTCAGAAGAATAACTCACAGGGGAGGGAAGAGCTTTCAAAACAGGAGTACGGTCACCACAGGCTGTGTTTTATACATTATGGCAGGCTGAGAGTGTGTGATTTTGGGGGAGAGGGTTATGCACATCTATGCATGTATGACCGCTCATTCATATATTTAGTAACCCAAATCTTTAAGATCTACAGATGAGCTGCATATTGATGAATGTATTTGTTCTCCTCTTTCTCTGTTCATCATTTTGCAAAAGCCTCACACATTTGGCAGCCTGCATGGAAATTCTCAGCCTCTTTGAATTCTTAATGTAGATATTTATATGTGGTCTGTCTTCATGTTACACACTACACCCCTCTCCATCCTTCTGCCCTTTGAAAACAGAGGATTTCCTTAGTTTGCTTGGCAGCTGGAGTCACAGGGGGAGATTCTTGGGTTTGGTCCCTCTTTATGGAATTTTCTCATTTGTACTTCAGGCTTTAAGCCATAGACCACTGCTGCTCAGATCAGTCATCTCTTCACCTCTGTGCGAGGCCTGCGCTTCTCATATACAAATCTCTGGTGGCTACTATTTCCTCCGCTTCTGAGCTTTCCAGTCAATTTGTTGCCTTTGGGTAATCACAAGTAAATTACACAGGCCATGTAGTGTGTTTGTTTTTATTTCACATTTGAATCCTGAAGTTCAAGGTTACAGAGTGATGGTGGTGACCCTCATCTATTCCCTCACGCTCTTCTGACAAAGCTTCACTTTGCTCTTTGAGTGTGCTCTTGTCTTTTTTTCCTGACAAAGTTAGGTGTCTCAATAATCACAGTTTCCTGACTCAGCTTCAGACAGCTGGAACATACAAAAAGAGAAAATACTTGACCTCCTTTTTATGAAGCTAAACAACATGAAGATGTTTCCCTCAAACACGCCAAAAGTCTCCTCTCTTTATGTCTTTATCACTTCTACCCCCTTTCATCTTATTGTCCTTATATCATCTGTCCGTCGATTTACAGTTTCTTTTTCCTTCTCTGTTTTCCTCTCATGGTGGGCTCTAGGTTCTGGGTCATTACATCCGCCGGCAACAGGATCCAGAGACGTTTATCAATGAGATAAAGTACATTGCCAGTGACCCTGATGAAAAATACTTTTTCAACGTAACTGATGAGGCTGCACTCAATGACATTGTGGATGCTCTTGGCGATCGCATCTTCACTCTTGAAGGTTTGTGACATAAAGGAAGGAGGTTGTTGATGAAAGAAGTTTAAAAAAGAGAAAATCCTCTTTTATTGACCCCAAACATCTCTAGTGCTGAAACCACCTGTAAGTTAACCATTATTAGGAGACAGACATTGAAAGATAAGATTGAGGAGAAGAGTGACGTATTAGATAAAAGGGGTGGTGTCTTATTTTAGGAGGTAGAAGAAAGTGAAGGAATATCAGGTCCATGTGAACACAAACAACAGTCTTGCGAGGAGAGCAAGAGAAAGAAGAAGAAGGTTGAGGGAGTGTCACACTCACATCAGTCTCAGGAACAGGAGAGGAAGGCCAGTGAAATACGATGATACTCTTACAGGAATCATACAGGAAGGGAAAGGGGGAGAGGAAAGGGTGAGGCATGTCTGCCACCTGTGGTCCTCATGACGAGTAGGAGTGCACCTGATCTCATCAAGATCAGATCCTTAGAGGGAAAGAAAGGAAGGGAGGAGATGTGTGGAAAGCAATCTGACAGAGTCTGTTTTCAGGAACGCTGGGATTCAACCAGAGCTCATTCCACATGGAGATGTCTCAGATCGGCTTCTCGACACACACACTGGATGTAAGTCACAGTTAGTCTCTTTAAAAAGTGTACATGTTTCACATGCTCAGTCTCAACCATACCCTGTGTTGTCTGTTGTTCAGGATGGCATCCTGTTTGGGATGGTGGGCGCCTATGACTGGGACGGTGGAGTGTTGAAGGAAGGATCCGGAAAACGTATCATGCCGCCCAGAGAGGCGTTTGAAAGCGAGTTCCCACTGGAGTTCAAAAAGCATGCTGCTTACTTAGGTACCCACATCAACACTGCCAAACATAATAGAGAATGACTTGTGTTTGTAGTTTTTGCATGATAGTGCAACATGTCATGACCTGGCTCAAGACTGTCAAAAGGCAAAGTTACATTTTGTACTTTTTTCTCTAACAATCAAGAACAAGGTTGTTCTACTTCTCACAGTGAGACCCAACATCCTCTCAAGTCAAATACTGAGATAAAAGACAAAGATACGAGCTAAAAAGTCAATGTTTTGAGATGAAAAGTCAAAATTTCAGCCAAACAGTCAAAGTTATGAGACAAAAAGAAAAAAAAATTGAGCCAAAAAGTCAAAGTTATGAGATTAAAAGGTCAAAATTTTGAGACATTAAAGCAAAAAAAATGGTAAAAAGTCTAAATTTTGACATAGTCAAAATTGTAAGCAAAAAAGTTGAAATTTTTTACTTTTAATCTGAAAATTTTGCCTTTCCATCTTTAAAAGTTTTGAATTTATAAGTGCAAAAACAGAAAGAAATTTACTTAAGCAGAAAAAAAAAAAAAGTTTAAAAATTTGCCCTGTCCCTTATGGTTAAATAAGCTCCTAAAATCTGTCATCTTTCCAAAACATCTATTTGTTTACTTATAAATCTGATACTCAGGTTGAAACATAAATGGTGGTTCATCTCCCAAAATAAATTCTGTTTGTCATAGATTTAATTGCAGAAACTTTTAGAACAATGCAACTACTGACAAAACTAAAGTTCAGAAAACTCCATTTTGACTCAAGTAGATTTTTTTCAAATTTTCATGGTGAAAATAGTCGAGCACAGCCCAGCAAGTTCACTTGGTTTGTGGTGAACTAAATACCACTGTGACTCTTTGACTCTTGCTTGTAGCAGAGATTATTGGCAGTGTTGGCTGATGTGTATCTGTGTGTTTCCAGGTTACACAGTGTCCTCTGTGATGGTTGGAGACTGGAGGAGGCTGTATGTTGCTGGAGCTCCTCGATTCAAACACAAAGGCAAAGTCATCCTGTTTGAGCTCAGTGACGAGGGCGATGTCAACATTGTACAGGCGCTCAATGGAGAACAGGTAAAGCTTTATGCATGAATCACCTCGCTCTCTCTGGGGTTCCTTTTTACAGTCCATGGCAGGACTTCACATATTGGAGCAAGAGCTCCATCTACTGGCGATAAAGTGAAAAACCATGTGTTTGTGTGCAGATTGGGTCTTACTATGGCAGTGAAGTTTGTGGGCTGGATATTGACAAAGATGGCATCACTGATGTCCTTCTGGTTGCTGCACCAATGTACCTTGGCTCAGGAAACAAGGAGGCTGGCAGAGTCTACATCTACACCCTCAGTGGGGTAAGACAGCAGTGGTGCTGCAGAGCGAGGATGACTATGTTCTAAAACGCGCAAAAGAGGACCAGCCTCTTGGAAAGACTACCCAGAGATACTTGAAGACGATGTAGTAGCTCCATACTTAAGAGAGGATAACCTTTCCTCTTTAATGTTTCTTTTATTAAAGTGTCTCATCGTTCTTTCCCTTCTTCCGTTTTCCTAGGAGGAGGTGTTTGTCGCTAATGGTACCCTGAAGCCTGAGGAAAAGTCCCAGGACTCCAGGTTTGGTTATGCACTCACAGAAGCTCCTGACCTCAACCACGACAACTTCACTGACCTGCTGGTGGGGGCCCCGCTGGAGGACGACCACAGAGGGGCCCTCTATGTCTACCATGGCAATGGTATTCACATCATTCACAACTATAAACAGGTGCTTGTCATTGCAAATGATTGGATTTCCACTTGTGTGTCTCAGGTTTCAGCCAAACTGATTTCCATTTCTGCCTCCTTTTTCATCTCAGCGTATTTCAGGGTCATCACTCTCCCCCTCACTGCAGTATTTTGGCCGCAGTGTGAGTGCTCGATTAGACCTGGATGGAGATGGGCTGCTAGACTTGGCAGTTGGAGCTCAGGGCAGTGCTGTGCTACTCAGGTGGGTAGAGGAATGATTGGAGAAAAAGGAAGTGAGAGATTAAACACTACCCGATAATGACATCAGCTATATTTCCCCCAGAAAGTAAAGCCAAGAGATTTTGGGCTCCCCCTACTGACTGGCTACATTTTTGCTCATAAAATCATCTTTATCCCCGTGAAATGATGAGATATTACTTTGAGACCAGACTGCACATTCGATAACCAATAGGGTTTCTGTCACAAGAATCAGTTCTTAGTTTGTTGATTCATGTCCAAATATTTATGTGAGAAGTTCAATGAGTTACTCAGTGTTAAAAAAACAGAGAAATATGAACAAAAATGGAACCAGCAACACAGTGCAAACCAGATTAGCAGAGAATTGGAGGGACAACAAGTGAAAATCTAGATCTGTATCAACCTGGTTGCTGGTTCAACTTACCCCTGACCATTTGATGAGCATTTTTCCCCACTCCCTGCCCCCTCTTCTTCCCTGTTCTCTCAAAAAAGGTGGGGATGCCTAAAAATATTACTTTAAAAATGAACTTTCTATAACCAAGAGTACTCAGAGGGATGCAAAAACTTATCATGGTTCTAAAAGCCAATTTTGCAAAGTCAGCTCTACACAGTCTTGCCTCTAATGTGTAAGATGTTCAAATTTAAACAAAAAGAAAAGGGGATTAAAGCTAAGTTACATTTAAAAAATAAACTAGATTTAAAAAGTCTAAAATAAGTCTAAAGCACCAGATAAAACTTTAACTAAAAGCTTAATAATAAACCTTGGTATGGTTGAGACATGTCCTGTTTGCATACAGTGAACAAGCGATAGCAAAGCTAGTAACATTAAATGCATCACCTAAAGTCAGACATCCTTGATAATTATCAAAGAGCTTTAAAACCACTGCTGGCTCTTACATGTGACAAATAATTCTGTCTTTGTATCATCCACTGTCCTTCATCTGTGCAGCTCTCGAAGCATTGTGCAGATCAATGTGAGCCTCTCCTTTGAACCACACTCCATCAATGTCATCCAGAAGACCTGCCAGAGGGGAGGCAGAGAGTCTGCCTGTCTCAATGCCACCGCCTGCTTCACAACTGTCTCCCGCTCCCCTGGACCACACAGCAACAGCTTTGGTAAACACTACTTGCTTTGACTTCTCCCCTCTCTTATCACTCGTGAAAGGGTCCCGCACTTCTTAACTCAGCTAATGGTGAAAATGTGAATCTCCCAACGCTCACCATCTGTTCGAATTACCTGCTCCCTCCTCAGATCTGTGGGTGTCGGCTACTCTGGATGACAGGAAGTTGTCTGCACGAGCGCTGTTTGACGATAGCTCCCATCGACAGACGCAGCTGGCAGTCCCAGTTCAGACGGGACGAACTGTCTGTCACAAACTGCCCTTCCATGTTTATGTGCGTGTTCCTCAAACCTTCCCACATTCAAACTCAAATACACTAAAGTGATTCAACCATGAGCTCTTCTTTTGTTTTGCTTTGTTTTACATTAGGATACAGCAGACTACATCCGTCCAATCAGCTTCTCTCTGCGATTTAAAATCAACGACACAGAGAGTGGGCCAGTGCTGGACGAAGGCTGGCCAACAACTGTCAAGAAAGCTGTGAGTGATCCAACATTTTTAGTTTTCTTACAACTTTGAATTACTCTTTTTTTCCCTCACTGATCATGCTCTCCTCTTCACCTGCTCTGCCTCAGATCCAGTTCTTTAAAGACTGTGGTGAAGATGATGTGTGCACTACAGACTTAGTGCTGCAGGCTCACATGGACATCTCTGGTACAAGGTACATGTTTGAGATACTTTCTCTGTTCTCTTCTTTTCCCATGAATTACAAATGATCAGCTAAAGGCTCAGTTAAGTTTTCAGTGAGTTTTCATTGTGTTTCTTCCACAGACAGAAACCCTATGTGATTCGCAGCCCTCGTAGGCGTATGGCGGTAGAGGTGCAGCTTCAGAACAGACTGGAGAACGCCTACAACACAAGCCTGACACTGCACTACTCACGCAACCTGCACTTCTCCAGCCTTAGCATTAGGGTAAACTACACAGACACAGGACCCCATAAAAATCATCTTGTACTTTTGACATAGATCAACATTGAAAAACAAATTATTTCTGTTCCTCACTTTCTTTTCCTGTAGGAGGATGCCCACTTCAAGATCGAGTGTACCGCGCTCGGTGCCAACAGCCACTCGTGTAACGTCAGCTATCCAGTATTTCGCTCCCAGTTAAAAGTATGTCTGCACTAAGGGAATAACCATCATCACTTCCTCGACTCAGTCCACTCATTCTTCACTTCCTCCAGGCGTCATGTGTCACTTCAGCAGCCTCTTCTCTGCTCTCATTTGTTTGCAGGTTAACTTCATGCTGGAGTTTGAATTCAGCTGTACGTCTCTGCACAGTCGAGTACAGATGAAGCTTCATGCCTCCAGGTATTTCCAGACAGCAAAAAGATAACACATCCTGGATATAACCTAAATGAACCTGAGGCTTTGACATAAAGAGACTAAAAGAGTGCTGACCTTGTGTTCCTCCACAGTGACAGCGTGGAGAGAGAGGAAACTTTGGGTGATAACAGTGTTCAGCTACAAAGTTTTGTTCAGTATGAACCAGACTTGTTTGTAAGCAGGTATGTGTCTCCAAGATACTGTACTCTTTAGCCAAGATTAAGAATATATGTGGGTTTTTTTAGGCAATGAGGTTTTAATGGACAACATCTCATAACTCCAATTTTAGCCTCCCTGCTAGTTTTAGAATTGATTTTAAGATTTCACTTATGACTGATAAGAAGAGACGGAGCCTTTTCGGTTCAGGCCCCTTGACTTTGGAACAACCTGGCCAAGGATATAAGGCTTGGAGATTCAATTTCATCTTTTAAATCTCTTCTTAAAACACACTTTTACCATCTTGCTTTATATGTTGTCGTCTCCTTATTCTTCTTATCATTCTTATCTCTTATTTATTCATTTTACTGTTTTATTTACGTAAGTTCTTACCATCTTCCACACTTAATGACTGCTTTATTGTGTTGTTGTAGCCAGATTAATCTGTTATTGTTGTTCTTTTTAATGACTTACACTAGTTTACTTTAAATTCTTAAGGAACTGAACATTGTTTGGTAGTTATCATTTTCAGTTGAACTTTTGGCTTTGCTGTTATTATCCTCTATCTTCCTCTATTTATTTATTCTGTTTCATTTTACTTGCGTTGTATTTATCTTTTTTACTTTCTTTTTGCTTTTTTACTCCTTTTTACCTCTGGCCCTCATGGTCTCAGCATAGGGTTCTTGTACTCTCCTCTTTCCATTTCGGTGTTATATATTGTTGAATTCTATGTTGTTGTTTTTTGTTCGTGTCTTTTATTTGTTGTTAGTTTGCTGATTTTATGTTGGCCTCTGCTCCAAAGGACTTTTTAAGCTGGTGTTTTTAAAGATGCTACAAAAATTAGGTTATTGTTGTTTTTTGTTATTATTTTTTTATACTTTCTGTTTTCTGTGCAGTGACTCTAATTTGAACCGTTATGAAGTCCACCCCACTCGCACTGTCTCTGAGGCCATAGGACCTGAGTTTTACACACACCTCAAGGTAACACAATGGTTAACAGGTTCATTTTATAAACTTTAATGCCTCTAGTTAGTGCAAATAAAACAGTGATCCTTATTCTAAAAACAGGATAAATTATAGGATGTTTGTTTGTGTTTGCAGCTGCAGAACCTTGGCTGCTATTCTGTGAGTAATCTGGAGCTCAAGCTGCTTCTGCCCTCTGTGGCAGCAGGAGACCGAGTTTTTATGACTGTCACTGATGTCTTTTCATACAACGTGAGTACAGCTGCTGCGTGGAGTGTTTGTCCCTCTCATTTAGATCTTGACTGACATATTTAAATCTCCCCGCAGGCCACAGGAGTGAACTGCAGCGTGCTGAGTGATCTTGCCCAGCTGAAGGCCAGACAGAGAGACGTGCGCTCTCTTCATCCTGAAGACATGATGCAGAATGACATACTGGTGAGGCCCCCTGGTAACACAGCAGCTGCTGAACAGTGCTCTCCATCAGTGTGTGTATGTGTGTGTGTTAATGTGCCGTTTGTGGGTGTAGAACTGCAGCAGATCGTGGTGCACTGAGGTAGTGTGTGAAGTCCAACAGCTTCTAAAAGGCCAAGCAGCCATTATTCGTGTCAGCCGCAGAGTTCATGACGACTTCTTCAGAAAAGTATGTGACAAACAGCCCAGAGATGCTCACATTTTTCTGTCCCATGACACAAACGTTGGTCATCACTTCTGTGTCTCTTTTTAAAGGCCAAATATAAGTCAGTGAGGATAATAGGTGCCTATCGCCTCGCGGCACAGGAGACAAACCTCATCACTCTGGGCACAGGGACAATCTGGAGGGAGGTAAGAAGACTGACACAGGAATACAACTCACTGTCCTCGGTTTTAAAAAATACAAAAATAATAACAGAAAAAGCATAAGAAAATCTATCTTTTAAGAAATAATATTGACTGTTGCTTTCAGGTCAAATCTGGAACAGATGCCACAACAGTTTCTTGATTTTCTTTGGCATGTTTGTTAAAAACAAACCTGATAACCCTTTGAAAAACAATTAACACTCCTATTAGATGATTATTTCAATGCAGAACATTTTGTGATGAAAAAATGTATTCTTATTTTATTTTTTGCCCCTACCCCTTGAACAGTCTCAGTATGTCACTGCCACAATGGTACGGACTGTGAAGAGAGCATTGGTTTCCTCCCCCTTATTCTGTGATAGACATGAAGCATAACGCTTGTTTTTCATTTTGCTTTTGCTTTGTTTGAAGATGCTTTGTATCTGCTGACTGCACTCGGTGATTAAAAAGCATGTTCTCTTTAATCTCTCATGTATCATCCTTTAGACTGTGCTGGAGGTGCTAAAAGGCAGAGCTATCCCCATCTCACTTTGGATCTTAATTGGAAGTATCATCGGTGGTTTGCTGCTACTAGCTCTTATTATTTTTATACTGTGGAAGGTACTTTCACATTTTATTTGACTTCTAAATTCTGCAGAGATGTGCTGTGAGCACTAGAATAACTTCTCCTTTGACTCTTTTTCAGCTTGGATTCTTCACACGCAAACAAAGAGGAGAGGATGAGAACCATGAAGACTGAGCCCAACTTCTGCTGCCTTGACAACAGTCATTTTCCATGACAACAACCACATAAGCCAAGTCAACCTTGTATAGGGTGCAGAGAAAGTCTTCAATAAGACTAAATACAGGAGCAACAGGGACCTCCAGGACCAAAGACAGAATCACACAGGTCCAACAGAAATGCACTACCCACTGTTTCCAGGGTCGGGGGCACTTATGTAAATAATCTTGGTTTTTTTTAAGGAAAACACAAAGTGCATTAAACCACAATTCTTCTATTTAATATACAGATGTTTCCATGGTTTCACATTTCAGACAATCACTTCATCCAATGCTTGTCAAATAGTTTTATGTTAGTTCTTTAATAAAATAAAAAGTGTTGAAAAAAAGAATCCCTACTCTATTTATTTGCTGTTTCATGCAGAAAATATAAGGTAAGCAGATTTTATCCCACTTCAAACAGAAACAAATCATTTACATAAACTACATAAACAGCCATATTCAACAGCATCTATACAAAAATAGAAGCCGGAGTAAAGTCGACTCAGCTTGCAGTCGTAGCGGTCGAGTCGATGTAGGATTCTAGAAGAAAGATGGTTTCATCTACCTGGTTTTCTGCTGAATCTAACCTGCAGGGGGGAATACAACATGAGTGGAAATAACACCAAAATATCAAAGCACGGCTCCACAATGTTGCCTGAACGAAAAAATAGATGTAGTGTATTAGTTTGGTCTCTTACTTGTTGATGTGAAGCCGTAGAGTTTCCAGCTGTTGCTTCTCCGGAGCAGTGATCATCTCCTCCACCTCCGTCAGCTGTTCTGGCTCAGCCCCACTAGCCTGAAGAGACGCCAGAATGGCCTCTATTCTCTGAGATTTCTCCAGCAGACGTCTGTTGACCAAGCAGAAAGCCAATCAACCAAATGTGGAGGTCGGTAAAGTTTTAAAGTTGATCCCATAAAGGACCTGGGTAAGGGGGTACAGTTATGATAAAACTCACTTGCTGTCTTTAGTCTCGAACAGGCGTCGCTCTATGAGGTTGGCGACTGTCTGCACAGAGAAACACGTTCAGTGATGGTAAATTACTGAAAACAAAGCAGGTAGCAAAACCTTTTTTATTGCTTTACCTTATAACAGTTCTGAAGCAGCATTCTCGCAGTTGGGAGCTGGTTGACGGTATAAAGATAGAATGTACGAGAGGGGGCGTAGTCGGGAGTCTTTGGGATTTCCTGAGAGTGAAATAAAACATGACCCTTCAGAGAGTGAGTAGGTAGATTATAAAACAGGAACTGGAGCTTCTCCAGCAAGCTCATTCAAACTGCTAGTGACAGAGCCAAATGTTCACTTTCCCAAAATTCCTCTTGCACCATTGATGATAAAAACACCATCACAAAAGCCAGACTGCACTCAAGTAGTTTTAGAGATACCTTATTCACTGTGTGCATCTGTAAGAAGATGTGCCAAATAATTTTCAAAGTATGCATCTGGATCAGACTTTTCTGTATTATCTCCTCACCACAGACATAGGGTCCAGTTAATAAACCAACAGAAGAGGCTTGAAGAGCGACAGAAAGCACTTTACCTGTAGCTGCACCAGGTTCTGTGAAAGCAGTGTGTACAACATGTCTTTAGCCTCTTTAGCTGGAATCATTGCAAAATCCTCAACCTGCTTCTGCTCCAGGTGACGTTTCCTTAGCAACAAGCGGAAGATGCGTGCAGATCGGGAACCAAATCTAGAGATGACACACAACAAAGGATAAATCTGCAGATGACTGAAGTGATGTATACAAATACAAATGATGAATTTGCTCACCTCTCCTGCACAACAGACTCAAGTGTGACCCGAGCCAGATTAGCCAGCGCTCTGTGCAGATCTGAGAGACCAGTTAAGAAAAGCATCTACACCTCAATGCCAATGAATAAAACAACATGCGCTCAGGACCGTCTGCATTTAAAAACAAGGATACTAACAACAAACATCCCTCCTCCACTTTCACCTGCCTTTCCCACAAACTCCATCTGTCAGAGAGAAGGACAAAAAGATGTAGTGAAAATTGTGCAGTTATCTTTTTTGGACTCGTTAATGTGACACGTTTTCAGGAGTTGTACCGGGTCATCAACCAGTAGTGTGAGGTACTGGTCCAGGATGGGTCTGGCGATGTTGTAGCTATTGGGAAGAGACCTGAAGATCTCATTGGCTGAGAGTGGCTTTGTGCAGGTGGCTGTGGGAGAGGTGGTCACCTCGCTCATCCTCAACATCGTCCTCACTATCTCACTGCTTGTCTACATTATCAAAACATCACATGTAAGATAAAGAACGTTGTTTTGTAAGAAAACTATAATACATTCACAGAATCCTCAAATAAACTGATAGCTGGTGACTTTGATTGTTGTTGTTTTCAGAACTCTTTTATGTTCCAAAGCATTTAAATCAGTTAATGCATCCAATCTGTTCCTGATCCAAGATTCAGACTTAATGAGCTTGATGCACTCAATTTAAGAATGTATATTTTGTGTGTAAAAAAGTACAGTTCTTTCAAAGTATGTTCTGGGAAAATGTATGAAGCATTTAATTTCTTGGAGAAAAAGGATATAAAGAATTAAAACCCACTTTTAAACAGCAAATAAGTGTAGCTTTAGCTTAGCTAAGCATACAATAAAGTCTTAAAACAAAGCTGGAGGGGTAACTGGTTCTGGTGTTTGTGCCAAAGCTGATAAGAGCATAGAGCCAACACAACCTCCTATTTTTGTTTTCCACAACAAAGATTCTCACTGAGTGGACTTTTTGGCTTGTAAAATACATCAAGAGAAGATTGTTTTGTTAGAAAAAAGATGTGGCATGAATTTTTCTTTCGAGTATCCTAATGTAAACCCTACCTGGTCCAGTTTATTGGCAACAGCACTGATGATAGCCTGGTCCCTGAAGTGCAGGTGAAACCTCTCAAAATTCACCCGCCAGTAAATCCCCTCATCGCCATGTGTCTGGGCATAAATAATACAAAAACAGAGACAGAGGGTAAAAGGTCACAGAAAAGACACGCAATGTGACAGAGCAAGCATAACAGAGAGAGAAATTTAGAAGTCACAATACGTAGTGAAAATAAATCTAATGTGTTGAGAACATGGTCCAAATGTTTACCTCTGTATCCATTCTAGCCTTCTTTGTGTTTCTTTGGTCCTCACCATCTTCACTGGAGAGTTGGCGTTTGCCTCGCCCTGTGAGTGTCACATGAGGGACCTTGTAACAGTCAGGAAAACTCTCAGCTTTGGGGGGAGTTGTGCTAGCAGGAGCAGGAGGTGTAGCAGGTGTAGCTGCAGTTGCACTTTCTTTTGTTGCTGCTCCTCCTGTTGGAGGGCAGCGCTGAAGGAAATGTGTCTCCACTAATTTGGAGAAAGCAGATGACACTTCACTGTAGTCCATGCTTCGGCCCTCTGAGTCAGTGTCAAACAACAAGAAGAAAATAAAGCTTTTAAGATACAGACAAGTGATTTTTTGTATGGTGTAAAATCCTATTTGTATTCTCCACTGCTTTCAATTGCCTTATTTTTGTATATTATTTGTATTATTAAGATTTCTATATTTATAATATTTCATTGTGGAATTCATTGTACAGAAAAACATGTGCCCTTACTGTGTGTATGACAATTAACACTTTGAATCATGAATCAAGATTAAAAAAACATGCTTACACACAACTGTGGGAGATGTGATAGCTTTCACAGTCTTTAATAGACACTGGTGCTAAGATACTGACCCTCCATGTTCTGTGTGAGTCGGTCAGCCACTGTCTTCACTGTGCTACTCATGGTCATCTCCCCCCTCTGGAGTAATTCTTCTATGATCAGCTCTCCGGTGTCCCCATACAAGGTTTTGGCAGTGTAGATATAGCGTGGATATCGCAGAATCCTCAGGATGTGATCACAGCTGGTCTGGTACTCCGAGGGACTCCCTGGTCCTTTACGACCCGCTCTGAACGCACAGATACTGTGCTGCACGAGCACACACAGGGACTTCTTCACCTTTAGGAAAAGAGAAAGGGAACAAAAAGAGCTGTTTTTTTCTTTCCATTAGGATTTCACTTATGAATCATAATGTATTTTGCATGGTATCATTTCCATGGTGTGAAGTGGATAAAGTCATTGCTCAATAGTTAGAGTAGGAGTGGTACCAGTTCCAGTGAGATGCCAGTCTCATGAATGATGGTTCTTAAATTTTGTGCTCCTCCTCTCAGCAGATGTGTTCCCACTTTTTCAACCACCTCCCCAAAGTGCTCTCGCAGCAGGAGACCACACAGACGAACCTCCTGGGCAGTCATCTGCTCAGGGAAACACACAGGATAGTATAGTATATCAAAATAATGGTTAAAAATATCACAATAAATCCACATATTTGCTTTAGACAATAAGAGTACAATGGGCTTGGTTTTACTGGCTAAAATTTCCAGGCACCTGTTTCTAATTAAGCAGTGAAAAAGAACCTAATAGTGCGTATGAGCTTGCCAGCTGAAGGGTAAGTGAAGGACACAAAGACACTCATAGTAGGAAGCAAATATTTACAAAATAACTGAAACTAGAGTCAGGGAAATAATCCTCTCTTATACAAAGTGTGAAAATGGAGGAGGAGGGGGATTGCTGTGGGCAAAACATTTGTTATATGTTCCAGTTTTAAAAAATAAATCCTGCACAACAAAAGACAAAATTTGCATCTTATCACCAGGTGCTGTTACATCACACTACAGGAGAAAATGTGGCCTTTTAGATATGCAACCTGACTTTTAATGGAACACGGACAAGTATTTGCAGGCAGAGCCTTGGGATTTTGAGGAGCACTGAAAGCATTGTTTTTAAGAGTGAGTGAGGGTATGCAGTCCTGACCATCTGTAGCATTAATCAAACATAAGTTTTGTAAATCTTAGACAAAACAATATCAATTTTTATTATTTCTTCACCCCTGAAATTATGGGTAAGTATATGAAGTAAACTTCTAACCTGATCTAAGTTACTACAGCCGCTCAAATGTAACACAATGATTCATCCCAGTAAGGTCATAGGTTTGTTTAGGCTGCTTGTGTAGTACCTTGCAGTTTATTAGTTTCACTACTTTTAGTTTACATTAATTACACACTGTTTTTAGTTTCATATTTGAAATAAAAAGTTAAAGCATTCTTAATTCTTATTTCTAATAGTTCTTGACCACGAACTTGCCAGAAATGTATGTCTTAAATACAAACTTATAAAGTTTTGGACAACAATGATTTCATCATTTGTACTTTTATTTGTACTACTCACCTCTCTTTTATTAGATATATGAACAAAAAAACAGATTCAAGAATACCCAAAAGTTTAAATAATTTGAATTTTTACCTTTACTCAGCATGTTGAGTTCACTGGTGTTTTACTACGACTTTCCTTTAAGCATTCACCATGTTAAAAAGCTGTAAAGGCTGAGTATCTTGAATCTCAAAGCTGCAGAATTAACTACTACCGGACAAACAGACAAACCTCTAACCATGGGTGACAGAAAGGTTTAGTGTTATCATTCATATTTTTTGAGAAAAGGCCAAACAATGAGAAAATTCTGCTGGAGGGGGTGTAAACTTTAAGGCACAACTGTATCCCCTGCTGAAAGTGTGATGCATATTCAGTAAAAACAAAGCATGTAAACAAATGGCACATGGTTGCAGCTGCGCACCATGTCGATTAAACTGACAATGAAACCAACCTTTCTGCCGGACGAGTTTCTGCTCCAGGGGAATCCTTCTTCTTCTTCTTAATCATAAATATTATCACCCTGACACATGCGGCTTCTCGTTGTCAACACGGGGACACTTCCGTATAGACTCGCGTGTGTTTGCCTGGTGTTTGCCCATTCGCCGTGCCGTGCCGCGCTGCATGCCGGGCCGGAGGTGGACAGCTGTCTTCAGTCTGTGGAGGACTGACGTCACTGTTTGTGCTGCTCTGCGAAGATGGCGGAGGCTGCGGCTGTCCCACCGCATCGGTTCTTCTGTCACTGTTGTAAGGGAGAAGTGAACCCAAAACTCCCGGTAAGACACTCCTGCTTCTCTCACCATCCACCTCAAAGCTTTGTGTAGCGTCTGCGAACGGGAACGAAACGTCTCTTTAAATTACTGTTTGTTTCGATCGTTTGCTACAGCTAAAATCGAGCTAGCCTGTTAGCAGTTAGCAGCGTTTGTTGTTGTTAACTCTCTAAATAAACTCGTGACACTCGTTAATGTTTTGGTTCAAACAAAAGGTAAAGTTCACACATAGACAGGATTTATAAGGCTTATATTTTTAGGTCAGGAAGGTCAAAGCAACTGTGCTTGTCGTCTTCCCTTGACAGCTTGGGGATTTGTGTTTTGCACAAAGCAACACAGAAAGCTGAGCCAACAGCTCTTGTTATTGCCTTGCTCTTAAATTTAACAGACAATATTAACACAAGTTGTCGTATAGGCAGTTACTTTCACTCCCTTCCTTGGTTTCGGATAATCCACTCCAGACAGGACAAGTTCCGGGATTTCCCTGGGAGATAAACAGTTTTTGGTTTCATTTTTAAAGTCAAAAGTAAGAGTATGAAGTCTTGATCGGGAACTTTCTAGACATTGACTTGTTGTAAAAATTTCAGACAGCATTTTTTTCTGATCTTTCAGTTTATACACCCTGGTCATTCACAAGATATAAGAACATTAAACCAGTTTCAGGAGTGCCTAATGTTAGTTTTCTGATTTATTAAGGTTGAGTTCTCGAGTTTAAAACTGCTCAAATAATAACTTTATACAACTTTGTGAACATTTATGGAGCTGGTTGTTTCATGCTTGTGTCAAATTACATTTTAAATACAAAAGAATGTCGGAATATGATCGTTTATTGTTATGTAAATCATTAATTACTAATAGTTTCAGTTTTTGCTTTCCAAAAGCGCACTTCCATCATTTATTATAATAAAAGAATATATATCCAGCCTTCTAATGATTATTATAACTATTTAAAAGGATAATTAATAACTAAGTTTTATTTAAAAGTGACTTTCAGGTGACACAAGGCCACTTTACACGGAAATAAAGGGTTTATATGCTATTATCAAAGAGATGTACAATTATATAATAATACAATCATAGTCAGTACAATTGAATACAAATAATATGCTGACTTTTTCAACCAATGACCTGTCATTTAAGTAAACAAGAGTGTGGGACATGTAAGAGTTCAGATATACGTTATTTAAGACATAACTTGATTATAGCTGAGGTTTTTAGAGAGTATATTTTTAAGTGTTAACTTGGCATAGATTATATTTAATGGTCTATGTGTTTAGCAGTCATTTTGTCGGTCACCCAGTCCACAAAATAATTTGTTGTCAGCTTATTTTTATGTCATGGTTGAGGGTAATTCCAGCCTGCACTGTCACGGTATCTAAACTGGCCTGCTTGTCTCAGACACACTCAATCCTATGGCATGTCTTCACCGAGCCAACTGTCTGTGACACCCCCAGGTTTATCACCCCACACTGCTACAGTACGTCCTTAAGACCACCTCTCAGTCATATTTCCATTTTAACAGCAGCTATAATAACCGCTCTGTGACAAAATGATACACGAGTCACAGATTTTTCATCACCATTTCCAACCATCACCCTGGTTTAAGATCTGTTTTTTCATGACCTACTTCTTCCTTCACATCTGTCAGAAAAGAAACCTATCAGACTAATCTCTCCTAACCCTCTGTGTGTGTGTCTTAAATAACCCAACTTCAATCCTGTTTTCTTATGAAACTCCAGTTTTTACTGAGGAGACAGCATATGATCCAGCTGTACAAACGGGCAGTAGTGTCTTCCTCGTTGTGTCAGGTGGTTTCTAAAACACAGCACACAGTAGGTGTGGTTGGCAGACCAGCTCTACCTCCTGGGCTACATTCATACAGCACAAGCCGTCACACAAATCTGACTGATGCTATCCTCATTAGGAGAAACCAGCAGGGTTGTTTTGTTTACAGCAGCAGTCATCATAATGTCTTTACAGTGTTTATGTGACTCCCCTCAAGGGCAAGGTAGCAGAAAATGATTAATTGTCAAGCCAATATAAACATCATTTGGTAGTTTGCTGCTTGATGATTCACCTCACATGAACTCGTTCACATGTTGTTGTACAAGAACTGCAAACTCAGATGTATTTTTAAGGGGTTGTGTAGGAAACAGAAAGCAAAAACACAAAATAGTCCATACCTTGAGAAGGCAACATTGCTTGGTATATTTTTTATTAATATTTCCAAAAAGTTAAGGAAACTCCAATTCTGGGTTGCTGGTGACTTGATCGCTGTATAAAATCTTGTCAAAAACAGATTCTGATGGTTTGCAAATTATTTAGAGCCTGTATTTCTAAATAAACAAAATGCAAAGGCTTTATATAAAATTTAGAGTTTATCCTTTTTTGTTTTTCTGATTGAGAATTTATGCTTGTGAAATTTGATTTAAACATTGTAATGGTATTTAGGGACAAGCTCCACAACAAAGGAAATTGTAATGCCAAAAAAACCTAACCCCCAAATGATGTGATTAATTTGCAACAGGTAAGTATCATGACTGGAGTTGGTATGGTAAAAATAAAGTATTTGAGAGAGGGAAAGCCCCTTAGAAGTAAAAGTGGGAAGAGGTTCTTTGTGGGGGAGTGCGTGAGCAATTAGCTTAGAAAGTTTAAGAGTAGTGTCTCTGCATAAAATGGCAAACAATATAGCATTTTCATTGTCTACAGTACATAATATCATATATTTTAGAGAACCTTGAGAAATCAGAGTTCAAAGAGTAAAACTGTAAATAACAACACCACATTACTTCACACTTTAGGGCTGCACTGCGTTGAAAATAGACATGACCGTGTACTAGGGATGGGAACCAAACTCAGAACTTTTGTAGGTACTGGCCGAGTCCCATCAGCACTAAGTACTGATTCACGCAAACTCAATCCTTACCATGTTTCAGTACCTTAATGTGATGACTCTAAGGGAGTGGAAGAGGAAGTGGCTTTGGAGCCACACTCTGACTACTGCTATCAAGATGACCCCCCTTTTTTGGGAGGGCCTTGATTATTGCAGCAAGACACTGTGAAACCACATTCAGCACAACAGCATGGCTCTGTATGAGAAGTGTCTGGGTGCTAAACTGTTAAGTCTCACCTGTTGAAAACATTTCATGCATCATGTAACTCAAAATACTCTGAAGGAGACCCCATCTGATGAGCTTCTTAAGAACTATAGAAATGGGACTACTTAGTTCCCAAACATTTACAGACTGCTGTTATATGAGAAGGTAATGAAACACAAAGGTCAACATGTCCTGTCTCGACTTTTTTGACACATGTTGCAGGCATGAAAATTTAAGTGAGAATACTGAAGTTATACACCAGTAATTTTTTTCCACTTGCAGCTTTTGACGTGTAGCCTCTGTAGTACTTTGAATTTCACACCGGCTCTGATCCATTAGCAAACCTTTCAATTAAAGTTTTCTCAGCGTCCAGACTTTCTTGGTTGCAAAAGCCTTCTACGCCCTGTTTGACTCTGTCTTTGTGGTGTCTGTTTTCAGGAGTACACCTGTCCAAGGTGTGAATCTGGGTTCATAGAAGAAGTCACAGAAGACTCCAGGTAAGAGGCTTAAATTATTCTAAATACATATCTAAAATCTGTAGACTGAGAGAACTGTTTAGGCTTATTAATGGTACTGTGGAACAAAGGCAAGTGCCTTCGCTGTAAGACGTTTACTCACCCCCATTTACAATGCAGTTCTGGTAGTTTCTACCTGAACATATGATAAAGTGTTATCAGATCTGATCTCCCCTCAGTGTTGTGGTCTGAGATTTCATCTTGTTGTTTTTGTTGTTCAGGCTACACATGGGCTTTAGCTGAAGTTGCTAATGTTTTCTTTTTGTGATGTTGTCTCTGCTCTGCTGTTTTCCTCAGTCTTTTAGAGGGTGGCGCCAATGGAATAGATGACACAGCTACACAGTTTGCAGAGGTAAGAATCAATACAAGGGATTTGAGGGTAAACATGGTGGAGACGGAGGACTAATTAAATGTATTTTATTTATGTCCTGCCCCCCCTCACTATGCTCCTTTTCCTCTCCTTGTCTTCTCATCTGTCCCTGTAGCTATGGCACCTGTTGTTACTGGAGCGGCCATTCACAACAGAACAATCCGAGGAGTCAGAACCTCGGCTACCTGGGGGCCGCTTGGGTAGTCTAGGTGACTTGGGAGGTTTAGGAGGGGGACCAATCGGGGGGTCAGTCCCAGCAGGTTTAGGGGGACCTATGGGAGGTCTACTAGGAGCCGGGGAACACTGGGGACCGGGGCGCCCCCCTCGCCTACACAGCCAGAGGAGATACCGGTCCAGAGGCAGCAGTAGACCAGACCGTTCACCTGCTGTTGAAGGGTGAGTAGGAGCCGAGTTGTTCTTCCTCTGCATCCTCTTGGCTCTCATCTGTGCTCAGCATACTCCCACTTATTATAATGACAGTCCTATTTTATGCTCCCACACTCTTCACTTGCCTTATTTTTGGCTATGACATTAGCTCTTGTGTACTTCTCTCTATCTCAGGATTGTACAACAGTTCCTTGCCGGTCTCTTTGCCAACTCCGGAGTCCCTGGTGCCCCTCCCTTGTCGTGGTAAGTGATGACATCACAGGTTGATGCTGGCATCATAATGTTAGAGCTACTTCTTATCAACTTGTGTTGTGCATATGCCTGTCTTTCAGGACAGGGATGCTGCACTCTAACCCAGGGGATTACGCATGGGGACAGGGAGGGTTAGACGCAGTGATAACACAGGTAAATCCAACTTAACAGAACTTGATGTTGACTTACTATCCCTAACTTACCTACAGTTCACAAATATGTGCGTGTGTGTGTGTGTGTAGTTACTAGGTCAGTTGGAGAACACAGGGCCCCCTCCAGCAGAGAAAGAGAAAATCTCTTCACTCCCAACTGTCAATATCTCTCAGGAACAAGCAGGTCAGTGTCCCCTTTTTTTCTCTTATTTGTTTTACACTCAACATGTTTTTCCTGTTGTATTCCTGGTGCAACACAGACACAGCTGGAGCATTTAGTCTGATCCTGTGTATTCAAATGTTGCGCTCAGAGAGGAACCAAAAATCACACCCTTATAATAAGCTTTTGTGTATTAGTGTTACA
Source organism: Thalassoma bifasciatum (assembly GCA_008086565.1). NCBI lineage: Eukaryota > Metazoa > Chordata > Actinopteri > Labriformes > Labridae > Thalassoma > Thalassoma bifasciatum. The sequence continues at coordinate 100,254 of RPOG01000357.1, read as the reverse complement.
GTTTACTCAGGAAATGCTCCTTTTTTAACTGAATTGTTACTTAGATTTGGTTGCACAGTTTAAACCTGAGTTATTTAATGAGTGTGTGTATGAAAATAGCATGCCATAACTACTCGGTTGTCATGTTTCAGACAAAATGTTCATTAACCTTCAGAGTATCAGCAGTTTGTTTCATACATAATGTTGAGATGACATCTTTTGACTCATGTCCCCATCCTCAAGTCCTTTAGGGGATTTGTTCTTCTTGAATTTGTCCCCCCTGAATTCTGTCCTATTTTAGGTCCCAGCTGTAGCTGTTGTACATCAACTCAGCATTTTCAGGCTATTGATTTCTGACTTTTGATTGATAATCTTTGTGCCTCTTTTTTGAGGCCTTAAAACTTTTGTCCAAATTATATTAGTGCATTAGTAAACCTTATGCACCTATGCTATGTACTAGCAATGATGACATTATCTTACTACCTTGCGGTGAAACTTTGAGTACAGTACTTTCTCCTCAATGAGTATTAATAACAGAGATATAGTTACTAAATTTATCAGTAATTGACAGTTAGTACATGAAAATCCCATAAAACCGCCTTAAATTTGACCAAAAGTGTGTCTTAATATTCACATTCGTTCTGTCTCTCCTGTAGACTGCTGTATGGAATGTCCAGTGTGCAAAGAGGACTTTGCTGTGGGGGAGCCAGTCAGACAGCTACCCTGTAACCACTTCTTTCATTCAGACTGTATAGTGCCATGGCTGGAAATGGTGAGCCACATTGAAGAACTCAGAAAAGAAATGCAGAGCTTAGTCATGTTATGTATACTTACTTCTGTATGTTGAGTATTTACACTGCTGGTTAGATATTAGGACAGAAAGGAAGTTTGAGCACATGTCATAGCTACCTGGTACTACATATTAGAAACATCAAGGTAAATGTAAATAATGAGGATTTCATCAAATTTTTATTTTCAAAATTTCCTGGTAAAGACTCCAAATTGATCCATTAATCTATCTAACAAAGTGAAATTTAAAGGGATGGATTGATTTGACTGTCCAAGGAGGAATTTTGGTTATTTAAAGTTGGAGCATCATTTGAAGTATGGTTAAAATAAAATACATAGTTTGTTTTGAAGTCTTGCAAGACAACTGCCCAAAGCTAACACTTTCGATCTTTTGCTCTGTGGCCACACAGCATGACACATGTCCAGTGTGTAGGAAGAGTTTGAACGGAGAAGACAGCAGCAGCCAGTCCCCCTCAGAGTCCCCCTCCCTCTCCATGGACCCCCGCACACAGGAGAGATGGTCCTTCTGAGACACCCACCTGTGTCATCCCTTACTTCTCCTCGCCCACATCCAACAACACGCAGAGAAGATAGAACGCTTCTCACTCTCCTCTCTTCATCTCTGTTGCAGTCATAGTCATCTCGATCCGATTTCTTTTTTTTTTTGTATTTTATTTTTTTTATTTTAATGCCTTTCTCTTTATCCATTTATACAGAAACCCATACAGATGTCTTAACAACCTCCTGAAGTCTGCTGGATCTCCTTTTTTTGTTGTTATACAAAAAAGAAGTACAGAAAAGAAGAGAACATGATTTTTCTTCTTTTCTGTACTTTTACCTCTCAAGCAAGCTCCTTTTAGGTTTCTGAAATGCACTGCTGCAGTACATTATTGTAAGGAAATGCCAGACTTAATGTCATACACCACACCCCCATCAACTCATTGAAAATAAAGCTAAAAACTGCAACTGAGCCCTGGAGAATATAGACAGGGTTTCTTAAATTATTACACAAGAAGAAAAGTATGCAGAGCCTCACAATAATATAATTATGAAGGTTTGAACAATGTTTAATTTTTGGGACATCTCACCAGTGTGGGGCACTGCAGTTGAACAGCCTCAAATTGAAGCGTTGACAGAACGAAGACAAGGATTTCTCACTACTTCTAGCACCATGAAATAAGTCACAGCAATAAAAAAATGGAAATTAAATATCTTAAACCCGGGGCTGACTAAAGCATTCTTCTCTTGGTGTATATATTCAAAACAGATGGCATTCTTCTGTCATTTTATTCCTCTGTTAAAGATTGTCCTCTGTTTCACATTTTTATCACTTTTTCTTTTTGATGTAAATAATTTTAGTCCAATTTATGGTTTGCAATGAAAAAAACATTGAGAATGGAGATACAAATGTGAAATACCTGGTTATCAAACTGTATATTATATATATGAAAAAAAATGTCTATGATGTATTAATAAATTGACAAAAAAAAAACATCGCTAACATGTTTTCCTTTACTTTGTTCATTCCCATCTTTGAGTTCACTTCAAATTCAAAACTGACGCTTAATGCTCCAAAATAATATGTGCTTTATTCAAAATTAAAAGATTAAATAGCAAGATGCGTCATTTATACATTATGTACATTATTTATATGATTGCTTAAGAGATGGTGAGGACACTTCATACTGTTTATGCTTCAAATCTCCACACGCTTGCTCTTACAGTAATCTGATAATTCTTCACTCTCAGGTACCTTCCTGGCAAGAATTAGTGCACAAATTGATAAAATCACCTAACTGAGGTTACTCTTGGTTTGTTCATGCTTATTTCAGTGAACACAAAAATCAATGAAGCTGTGCAGGAAATAAAAACAGCAGATAAACAGAAATCTAGGACCAAAATGTTCATGTGAGTAGTTTGATATTAGCCAGGTGTGCCTTACAATGAATCTTCTATAGTTGTGGTTGTTGAAGCTCTGACCCAAGTTTTGATCAGTGTGTATTCCATGCGAGTGTGAGAACAGAGTGAGCCGGTGCTGTGGAGGGGATGTATCCCACAGTTGGATCCCAGACTTCAAACTGGATCACTGTAGAAGACCTAAAAAAAAGCCCCCCCAAGAAGGGTTAGTGAAAAGCTTTAATTTATTTTCTCATTGTAACTTATTCCACATTTCATACCTGTTGAGGACAATTAAGACGACTGAGCCATCAGCTCTGGTGAAGGCAGAGTATTCCAGCTGTGTTTCCTCACTGGGGGACACACCTACTCTCTGAGACCCCTCCCACAGGAACTTACTGTGTATGAAAGGGGTTTTTTAAGGATGAAAAAGAGGTGCAGAGTCAATGATTGTGAACAGATTACATGGGTGTTTGTTTTCATACCTAAAGTGGGCCATGCCGTAGAAGCTGGGCTGCTTGTAGAAGACGTCACGCTTCGCATCCACTATAACGGGGCTGTCGACAAAATTTTTCACCCAGTTTGGCCCACCAGTCTGGTCCAATGCCAGATTCCAGTCAGTCCAACCCACCACATAATGATTTAAGTCCTGCCACGAAGAAAATAAAACACCCACAGGTTAGCGTCTGGTCTATAGCCATGTTGTGAGAGGTGTTGGTTTCTTTAAATGAATCCCTTGGACGGCTGCCTGCTGTTTCATTCAAATGTCACAAGAACAAAAGATCTACATAAACAAATCCCACCTGATTCTCAAGAAGTCTAGCATCTGAATGCAGCCATGCAAAATGGATAGAACTGAGGGAGTCTAGTTTCCTTTGAGCAAGGGCAGAGACAAGAAACTAAACACCAGTTCCAGCATGCTTTGAGGGCCTGCAGGCACTTTGTGCAGCCAAGTGCGACTTTTTAAACCTGCATTGCAGCATGGAGGGAGGTGATTCACCTTACGGGAACAGCTCCCAGCCTGTCAAGCCTCACATCTGTTACAGTGGATGTGACTGAACAGGCTTAACCCTAATGCATAAACAAAGATGATCTTACCTCTATGATGTCGTGTGCATACTGCTCAGCTCTGTCCCAGCTACCCAGCTTCACCCCTCTGTCTAAAGGGTTCCAGCCCGAACACGCCTCTGTGCCGAACAGGTAATACTCAGGGTACAGGTGATGGGTGACTCCAAGGCTTATCTCAGCAGGGACAAGACCATCCATGTACCAGTGCACTGCAACACCGTGGATGTACTTTCCAGCATGAATATCACTTAATACCTGGAGGTACAACAGACATGCAAGACAAGCAGAAATGTCATTTGTGAGAGTAGAATATAAAAAAGCCAAGAATCAATTACTGTAGCTCCAAAGCAGTGATTTTGAATGTCTTCTATTTTATAAAGGCAGTTAAATAATTCTTATGTCATTTGTAAGGCTGAATGGAGATGATGGTTTTGCAGGAGCGTTAATTGTTATGCAAGAGCATGATGAACTCAGTCAACAACATCACAAGTGTAGCTATCGCTCGTGTTTCTGTGAGCTGCAACACAGTTGTGGGAAAAGTTAGGGAACAAAACAATGTTTAATTTCAAACTTTATAATGTTGAGATTTTAGAAAGCCTTGGATACTGCATGTTGAATCATCCAGAAATCAATTTACAGACTGAACCTTTTGTTGGCAGTTCTAGCTACAGAAAGAAAATATTTTCTCAAGGTTAATGTCTGTCAAATACTCTGTTAGATTGAGATTCTTTATTCCACACAGCAAAAATGTAAGAATAAGAGATCTGAAAACCACTGAAATCCATCCATCCATCATTTTGCTTTCTCCAGTCGGGCTCCAGGGGACAATCCTCACTGTCATTGGGTAAAAGGCAGAGTACACCGAGGTCACAGCTTAGTTTGAGTGAGTGACCAGTTCACCTGACAAACAAGTTTTCAGACTGTAAGTAAAAGTCAGGGAACCAGAAGAGAAACTGCCCAGGCCAGGAATCAAACCAGGAACTTTTTTTGTAACCACTACTCCACACTACTGCTGAAGGAAATTGCATTTTAACTATTTATTTTGCAAAATCATCTATATTGTACTGGACACTCATATCTTTAATCTGTCTTTGATGCTGTTTTCATGCCTCATTTAGTCTTTCTATTAATCCAGTATGCGACACCAGAGTAGCTCGAGGTAAATCAAAGTTCAATACGACTTTCCCACTCTCCCTCTCTGTCCTTGGACTCACCACTTTGGCCCAGAGCGGCAGCAGCAGGCGGTTGTCATCCAGTATGAGGATGTGTGTGTGGGGGTGTGATGAAGCGTGTAGAGCAGGACCCAGGTCCAGAGCCACCCAGTCCCTCTGCTCCTCTGGAGTGAAGCCCAGAGCCTGGAAACTGCAGAACAAATACCTCTGAGTCTGAAATGAAAGAGCTGAGATGGTGGCGAATTCTGTGTAAAATAATGCACCTGTAGTGGGTCATCTCTCCTGCAGTGGGCTCGTTCCCTGTGGTCAAAGCCCAGAAGGTCAGGTTATATTTAGCATATTCCTCAAGGAACCTGAGAGAAAGGAAAGTGACCGCAGAGTAAGCTTTCTCCTCAATGAGTATTAATAACATGTGACATCACATACAGGTAAAGCCTATCGTGTCACCTGATATAATAATGAGCCCAGGTTTTGTACTCCTTGCCACCAGGCTGGCCTTTCAGAGATCCTTTTCCAATGAGTGCATTATTAGTTTTCATCCAGGCGGGGGCGCTCCAAGCACTGGCCAGCAGAGACAAGGGGCGAGGGGACAAGGCCTGAGCACGCTGCAGGAGAGGGATCTGAGCAGCAGTGGAGAAAGAGGACAGTGAAAGAAAGAAAGAAATAATGAAAGAGGACAAGGGTGTGTTTGTGTGATGAAAGCAGAGATGACAGACCTTCATGTTGACATCCTCGAGGGCCAGAGTGAAATTATCCAGGTTGTAGTCTCCAGGAGTGTCAGCGTATGTGTAGAGGCGGGTGGAGAAGTCACAGCTGGCCATAGGCACACGCACCACACTGTAGTCAATACCTGCAGGGCAGCAGCATAAACAACTGCTAAGACTGGCTTAAAAATCAGTGTCATCATTTTGGGGACTGATTGGAGGATTAACGTTCTGTTGATATTTAAGCAATCCTTTATATTCTGCTATTCAAACCCATGGGTTATCTCTCCTCTTTACTTTATTTTTTCTTTCAATTCCTCAAGAGTATCAGAAACAAGGTTGACTATTGCTTAACCGGTTATCTGAAGACAACTTTCACATACAACCATGGCTCATTGGTTAAATTTCTTCACAGAAATTGAGATAAATACAAAATATTAGACACTTAAGTTGCTTTATAAATTTATACTAGATGGTCTTGCTGTACCATGAAATATGTCACGTCACACATTATACAAATCAGAGCTGGACATTTCTAAAAAATAATCTAATGTGTATTTTTTTCACCAATTCTTGTTGCTTTTTGACCATTCTTGCCACGTTAAACTTATTTTCAGTGCTACTTCTTTTTTTCCTTTCGCTACTTTTCACCTCTTAAACTGTTTCTCTTACAAAGGTAGTTTTCCAAAATTTGGCTCTTTGGTTGAGGAGGGTTAAGTTCAGGGTTATAGACAATTTAACATCTACAGCAAAAAAATTATACCTGGTATTCTGACACATTTAAGGTTAAAGCAGTATTACATTGTTTGCAATTATAATATTGCAGCAGGCCACATTTCGATTTAATCTAATTTGAAATTAATTTCTTATCTCTGATAGAAACTTAAGCTCAATATTTTATAGCAATATATACATGCTGTTATTTTTTGTAAATTATTCTAAACATTCTTTAGGGTACAAAAATTATGTATTTCATAATTACATATAATTTTTCCATTTCTACATTTGATATGTTGTACTCACACTATTTACAGCTAAGCATGGAGTGTTGATGATTCATTAAAATCTGTTTTTATTGAAATTTCATACGGTGTGACATTTCTAGAATCGAGATTGTGTCTTATTCCTGCATATTTCCTTAATTTATGCTCATGCTGCACACTCATTTCACCCTTACTCAAATAAATTATCTGTTAAGTGGTTAGTAATAGTTACAGGTGCCCACTTTAGTGTACCTTCAGGTGAAAAGTATTGTCTCAGCAGCTGATCCTGTGCACCAGCAGACAGAGACAGAATGTTAAAGGCTGCTGCATCTGTCATAGCTCCTCCAAATCCTTTGATCTTCTGGTACTTCTGGTATGGAACGATAGTCAATCTGAGGCCTGAAAGACAAACAAAGTAAACACAATAGATCTTTTACACCTGCTGTTCACCTAAGACATCACAGTAAAGTCTCCTTCATCACTCACCTATCCATGTGCTGTTCACCTGGACCTGACCCTGAGCTGGCTCCAGTCTACTGCCTGCCTTACTGCTCAGGTAAGAGGAGAACTGACCCAAAGGAGGCAAAGTGACCGACCCAACATTGTCACAGTATGTTGAATTACACTCACACACCACAGAGTCATAACCAAAGCTCCTGGCAACACATTCATTTCTTCCTGGAAGGTGAAAAAGAACATGTCATAACAAACATGACATCATTCATATTTGTGGATACTTGATTTTCTGACATGCTTGCAAGGGAGCAACTGTGACCAACATGACCTGTTGTGATGTGTTACCTGTACATAGAGTCACTCCAGATAAGAGGAAAACGAAGGCCAAGAGAGCAGAGGTTGATGATGATGATGGTGACAATGACAGCGCCATTTTGTCTAGAAACAGAAAATATCCTGTGTTTTAAATGACCTGTTTAGGTTCAGGATCAGGAAGCATTTCAAACAGCAGCATAATTTCACCTGCACAATGACCCACTTGCTCCCCTTATTCAGCTGACTCGTGCACATTTCATTGTCACGTCAAACACTGCAGTGTTCAGGAGATTATCTCACCTCACAGGATCTCAATGAAAACTCTGTCATGTCCTGCAGGTTTCTGAAAGTAATCACATCCAAATTCACTTCAGGTTTCTCCCATCCGTCATACAAGCTACTGCTGTTTGGGCGACCAAGTTAGACTTTAGGAGAGTCATGTGACTTTTGTGAAACCGTCACGTGAACATACAATCAATGCCTCGACCTGCAACCAGGTGGCGACATACCACTAACAAGACGAGAGGAAAACTGGACCTCGAGCTCGTCTGGGGTCACTGCAAAAAAATGTTGTTGTTCAAGACTTGCTAAGTCTTACTGGGCTGAAGCAGACAGTATTATATATGTTTTTAGAATTATCAAGCAAAAAGGACGTTTGGGCTGAAGCCCATTTCCGACCGTTTAAAAAATGATAATTAAATCTTATGTTGAGAATTTTTTGCCAAAAATTTGTCAAAATATTTTGATAAAAACTCAATATTTAAGGATAATCAAGTCAAATTTGGAATAATAAAGTCAAAATTGTGAAATTGAAAATAATATTTCAGATAAAGTGACGAAATTTTGAGACAGTCAAAATTTTGATACAAAAAGTCAAAATTTGCAATAAAAATGCAAAATTTTGAGATAAGGTTCAAAATTTTGAGAGGCAAATTATTGAGATAATGAAGTCAAAATTATGAGATAAAAATTTATTTTAAGATGAAAGTAAAAATGGGGAGATGAACATGACAGTAAGGATATAGTGTTCTTCATCAAATTTGACTGGTATGTTTTAATAGCTATCAAATTAACACAAAGGCCATTAATCCCCACTAACTTTTATTTGACACTCTTTTCAGCTGTGAACAGTGTCTCATAGTAGTAGTGAATAATAAGTAGTTGAATAACCCTAGTGAAAATACAAACAGGCATTTTATTTATTCATTTTTTATTCAAAAATGAACATGTAACGTTGAAAAAAAGGAAAAACAGAGACCAAACACCTTAACATATAGTGGTATGCATGTATGTGTGCATGCGAATTCATGCACATGAGTGGCATTTGATAATCAGGTCAGAGTGGACCCCGCAAACGTAGGCATCACATTTGCAGCATCTCAGCCTTGTTTTGTTGTCTCCAGAGGAACAGAGCACACAGCGCTTCCGAGTCTTTCCCAGTTCAGGTTTGGGGGCAGCAGCTGGGGCTTGCATACTCCTTACCAGACTGGCAGAGGCTGGTGTGCGGGGAACGTGCTGGCGCCGTTGAATACAAGGAGTCACCAAAGCTTTCCCCAGCTCTGCTAGGAAGAATCTCCTATTGAAACCCTTCTCTGACTTCCAGGTTGGGTTCATCGCTGTCCACACCACAAATGCGTTATATGCAGACACATCAAGGATGTTGTAGAACACTGACATAGGCCAGCGGCCTGTCATCCGCTTGCAAGAGTATGTACCAATAAGCTGCAATGTAAGGGAAAGGATAAGAATAAGAATGGAATAAATAAGAGATTAGAGACAATATGGAATCGATCTTACACAAAATGCTTCGTGATTCTCATGAATAAAAATACAATGCATGCTGGATGTGAGTATACATTACCTTGTTAAGGTTGTCAAAGCCTCCATTGTTCCTCTCGTAGTCCCGGAACACCAGGGGCTTCCTGTCCTTTTTAGAGCTAAAAGTCACGTTTCTGTGTCGCGTGCTCATCAGGATGTCATTTCTTCTTTTCTTAGGAACATATGACACAAGAGTGTGTGTGTCAGTGAAAGCAACTTTTGATGAGTGCCTTTTGAGCGCCCGTCTTCCTTCGGTCGCTAACAGTGCAGGAGGAAGTTCTTCCTTGTTCTTCCTCACCGCCCCTACCATGGTGATATCTCTTTTCAGCAGCACCAAGAGCATAAGATGTGAAATAGCTTCCACATGTGATATTATACCCTTGGAGACCACTTGTCATCTCCAGCACAACTTGCATGCCCTGGTTTTTTTCAGCCTCTCCAGTACTGGGTTTCCCAACATATACCTGCATATTCCAGGCATAACTGCTCCAGGCATCACATACTGCCCAGACCTTTATTCCGTAGTCCCCTGGTTTGTTTGGAATAAACACCTTGAAGGGACAGCAACCTCTGAAAGGAACCAGGACCTTCTCAACTGTCACCTCAGGGCCTGGATTGTACATCCATGGTAGGCGCTCCACCCACCTGTCCCAAACATTTCTGATGGCAGCCAGTTTGTCATTTCGCCAGCGCTTGTGTCGCGTAACACGGTCATCAAATCGTATCATACTGGAAACAGAACTAAACTGCGTTAAGGGCATAGTTGCCCTGAATATAGGCCTGCAAAACTCTGCATCCCACAGACCATATGTAGACTCACCGTATGAGCGATGCACCTCCTGCTAGAATCAACAGACCTATGAAGGCTTGGAGGTCTACCTGGTCTATTTCTTTCCAGGTGTCTCCAAGTTCACGTTTTCCCTCCGCGTTTGTCATCTCCAATATAATTCTCTCAATGGACTCTGTTACAAAGAGTTGGAAGGTGGACTTGATGTCTTTCGCACGAGATGTTGCAAACCTTGTTGGCCCTGGTTTCATCTTTATGGTGTTTTCCACTTTCTCTTCTCTGTCCTGAGGGGATGAAGTCCAGAGCAGGTCTCCACTCTTGGACTGTAATTTATTCTCAGGTGCGTGCTCTTCAAATGCCTGTGCTTCAGGTGCTTCTCCCTCTCCATCTGTTGAGTGGTCAGATTCCTCATAGTCTGGATCAAGTTCGGTGATGTCTTCCTCTTCTGAGACATTCTCTTCTATTTCTGGCTCAACCTCAGCGGCCTCTTCCTTTTCAAAAGTCACTTCCAGAGCCTCGCTGGCAGATACCCCCTCGGTCAGTTGCTCACTCATGGTGCCCAGAGAAAAAGAAGTGCAAAATAACATCATGTCGGGTTTTGTTAGGTGACGTCACAACCGCAGGATGAAGCCGAAGTGCATTATTGGTCAACCCGCCATTTCTGTGGGTGAAATCCTATATATACCATAGTGAGACAGGTGTCGTGCGAATGTACTTATCCCCGAAAGAAAGTGTTTCCCCTGGCCGCGGGAGCGCGCATGCATCCAGGGAAGGCGGAGCAACAACACCAAAGTAAATTAAAACTAACAAAAATTGCATTGTATAATTCAGTATTTCGGTGTTGTGATTATTTACGAGGTTTTGCAACATGATCCATCCATCAACATCAATGCCTTTATCATTGCACGTAACGTATACCACCTACTGAACGGCAGGCGAGAAAAACAGTCTAAAATACTTTGTTTACCCCTCAAATCTGTGACTAGAAGAGAAGAAACTTGTTCATAACCACAGGACTTATAGAATAGCATCTGATGAACTTGTAAAATAAATCATTCATGCAAACTTCATCTGGACTTGTCTTCACTTCTGTGATTTTATGTCATTGTGTATCTTTTCGCTTCTGTTCTATCTATCTATCTATCTATCTATCTATCTATCTATCTATCTATCTATCTATCTATCGTATGTTATGTGTGACACGCAGATAGACTGAAGTAGACAGAAAACTATCTCAGTGATCCTGATTTTTGATAGCGATGTTTATTGCCTTGTATGGCGTTACAACGTACAAGACTGAAAGCATTGTTTTTGACGGATGGAACATGTTGCAAAACCTCATAAATAATCACAACACCAAAATACTGAATTAAACAATGCAATTCTTGTTAGTTTCAATTTACGTAAGTGCTGCTGCTCCGCCTTTCCTGGATGCATGCGCGCTCCCGCGGCCAGTGAAAACACTTTCTGCAGGGGATGAGTACTTTGGCGCGACACCTGCTTCACCTTGGACTGTACAGAGATTGTATATACTGGTACAGTCCATGGTCAAAACAAATCAGCGCAGACCAAACATAACGAACCCAGCTTGAATCTTTCCCTATTGTTTCACAAACGGGTCAATGGTGCTGTGTGAAAGGCTGAAAAGTTCAAAAGCCACGGAATATACGATTTTTCAGTTATTGTTTCAATAATGACTTCATGGGCCGGTTTTCTGACCTGTTTAGTTTGCTAGAGCTTGTGTTTTTCACCGTTATTGGGGTGAACAACACGGTGGCGAGGCCTTGATTTATCTAGTCTTATTACATCTTATCAAATTGTATTTACTTAGCACCATCATATACGAAGGGAGTAAAGAATGCACATCACACCTCCAGGCACGCGCGTTTGACTACCACTATTGCTTCACAAATTGGATTACTGACTGTTTAGTTTCTATAGATCTTTAAAATGTACTTAAATTCTTTTGTTAATTTTGTTACAGTTCTTTTGTTATACCATAAGTAACGATATGTGGGTATAACGACGTAGCAGTGCAGCGTCGGTACTCCAGATGCTAGCTTTCAATCACTCAGTAGAGTTTACTTGACTGTTTAGAAAGGCAGTTTTAAATTAAATGTTATTTTTTATTATTATTATTTTACTGTGAGTTAAATTTAAGAAAACAAAACAAAAAAACCTTTCTCAATAGATTTCCATCGCCGAACACTAGCCTTTCAGTTTTGTTATACAAAGAAACTTTTTTTAAAGTATTCAAGATTTTATTATCAAAGTTACACACATGCATCATAATTTACAGTGGGACACAAATGACAGATTGGACATATATTTATGTATTTCTGAGTCACTGTTAGACTTTTTATGATTGTTTAATATTACTGTGTGATTTCAACGGGAGGCACAAATTCTTTCCAATAGCCATGGATTTCTGTTGCTCAAAAACAGAATTTCTTTCTTCCCATCCTCCGTTCGACCTGATGAGGGAAAATCACATTTACAGTTACTAAAAAAGCATCACTTACATTTCCTTTAAAAGAGAAAAGAAACCAGGGACTCATCACTTACTCATTGGATGCTGCAGCCAGTGGCGGTCCATGTAATAGAGGTAACAGCTCTCAAACTCCTTTTCACTGTAGTTGGACACTGACACCGGGACAAACGGGTCCATCTTGTCAAACCCAGTCTGACAGGGAAAAACAGGAAAGATCAACATTGAAAAAATGAAGAAACCATTTGAAATTACAGTCACTTACTAATCGTATGAACTCAAATATTGAGAGCAGACCTTTATAGCACCATGTGTAAATGCAACTGATTTAGACAGAAAAATGGGTAAAATAATCATAATAAGTAAAAAAAAAAAAGGAAAGCCTAAAATTTGGAGGAGTACAAAAAATATATCTACATTTCCCCCACAGATGAATGTCTTAATTATTTGAAAAGATTGTCCAGCAGAAATAGTGAAGGTTTTTTTTTAAGATTGTAGATTTATTGGTCCATTCAGAAATGGATCTTAGGGCATGTAGACATCAGTCAAATACCAACACTAAAAATAATATCAATACAACACAATCACAAGGTATGACTCTTCAAGCAGAGACAGTTTCAGGAATAAAACTACAAAGTAGACAGAATGGGAACAGAACTGACACGTTAAATGACTGAATAGTGATGAGTTTGTGTTCTTCTAACACTTTCCTTGTGTGTCCAACAGCCCTGTCAGTACAGAGCGAAAGCATTTATGAGCAAAACAAAGGCAGGGACTCATCCTTTGTTGACAAATGTCACACATTATCTGTACACTTATAATACCAATGGACATAACATGCCATTTTGTTGTTGTTGAGATGCTCAATAGAAAAAAAAGGAAAGCCTAACTGAAATCTAGTCTCAAGGGCAGGTTTACAATTTCTCAACTAATGACTAAGGTAAGAAAAGATAAGAAAAAGGCTCATCTGCTGTCAAAGCAGGGAAGACAATTCAGTATGATAGAAGGACTTCTGACCTCTCCCAGCAGCTCTTGAGGCAAGTACTGAGATTTTGAAGTGTAGAGAGACCCCGTCTGAGACAAAGTTGTGATGATGGCGCCTCCGATCTGTGACAGAGAGTTAGAGTTAATGGAAAAACATGTGCAATCAAACGTTCCAAAACGACTTTGGTGCTTCAGTGTTTCCTTCTCACCCAATCGTTACTCATCAACTTCCTCAGATTATAGACCAAAGTGAGCTCCTCTGGATCTACCTGGTGTGCAGAAAAAAATATAAAATGAACGGGCTGTGGATACAGATACATGAAGACAAGAACTTGAGAACTGAATAGGTTTCCTTACAGCACTCTTGTCTTCCTTCTTTATCGTAGATTTTCCCCACAGGGCATTGACACCATCCACAGCCACAGCCAGGCGAAAGTTTGACTCCGGCTGCCCGCTCTGTAACTTCAGCTCCTTCATCAACGCCCCCACAACATCAGTGCTGCTCTTCACACGAGATATGCCCTATGGCAGAGAAATACCAAGTCAGCGATGATGATGACAACATCCCACACAGCAAAAATTAAGGGGAATCCTTCAGCTCTTCTCATAAATAACCATACACAGGTCTAGTAGAGCTCTACAACACATGTGAAAACAATGTATAAAACCTCTTATGGCTGCCAACTAATATCAGATGTAATTACAGCCTTCACTGAGCACACACTACTTCCAACAGCGGCAAATGATGCAGTGAGTAGTAGTGCAAGAATGCTTGCAGAGATGAAACTTTGAAAGGCTGAACATAAACCTGTTAACCTTTTCAGCCTTTTTAAGAGTGTGTGATCCAAAAATACTGAGCTGATCCACCTCCAGACTTGTCTCGTCAATAAAAACAGGCAAGGTGAAATAAAATCTAATGGATACAAAAGGCAGCTGGCAGGTGGAATTTGATGCAAGGGGTGAATAAAACATGTCCCCAATGAGAAAACATTAAAAATATTCAGATTAAGTAAAGTCAAGAGGTAAATGCGGGACACCCCGAACTCCTACTAATACAGACTCTGGAGAGACTCACCTGATCCACCAGCGCTGCCAGTGAGCTTCCCTCCTCAGTGTACTCTCTCTTTGTCCACATATAGCGCTGCTTTGTCTTTATCTAAGAGAGACAGCAAAGTAGAGATGACAGATTGATTACATGAACTTGACCTTTTACATCCTTTTCACCCTCTAGGGATGAACTTAGCTGGGTGCTGACTATTCCTCATCCTTGTTGCATTTAACTATAAATGTAAAAAAAACCTCCTCCATAAATACACAGAAAAACAATTCATGCTGTTTGATGTCTACTGTTCCATTCATATTCACTGTGCATACCGTATTTACAGCTGTTCATAATGCTAAATTGTGTTGTTGCCATGGGGAGTAAAAGCTTGTTTTATCAGCACGTGATAAACAAAGGCTCATTAGAAATGTTACTGAACAATGTGACAAATTTGAAACTACTCTATAAGCATTATTCTGACTGTGTGAACTTAAGTTAAGTAAGTTAGAATTGAATTGTTTCATGATCTATAGTTCAAAATGAAATGTTACCTTTGTAAGGAAGTGCTCATTGGTGGTTTTGAAGTTACGTAACCATTCCGTGGCTTGTAATGGCTGATCAAAGCGAGAAGGGTTAAAAGAAGAGGGGAGCAGCTCCTTACAGTTCTTTACCCAGAGATGAGCTGGATTATTAAAAGAAAAAAGAAAATACATGATGTTATCTCTATACCACAGCAGGCTGAGTTGTTGGTCAAACACTTGATGTGTGGGATTGTTTTTTCTCACCATCAGGAATATGTAACACCAGCCATCCCTGTGTGTGGCAGAAGTGAACAGTGTGACAGAGAGTCATTGTCTTCCCACTGCCTTTCAACCCATCTGTATAACTAATTAAGGTGACCAACAAGTAAATCAAGAGACATCAAAAAATGACAAGCCTGTGTATGAGTGTGTGAGTGTGTACATGGGTTTAGAAGGATACATAATACATAACGCGTAGGAGGTTTGCTGATGTCAGTTTTCTTCAGGTAAGACATGACTTCCAGAGCGGGCTGCCTCACCATCATACAGGCTTCATTAAATGTTTTTATCTGAAATGAAAAGATGTTTTAGTACTTCAAAAGAAAAAAAAATCCTGAAATGTATTATCTTAGGTTTAACATGTTACAAAATAAATTCACATACCTGTTGTTGAAAGTACCGAGGGAGACCATGAGGAAAAATAGTGCGTGTGTGTGCAGGGGACAAAGTGTAATACTGCCCAATATGTTTCTCTGAATGGCATGCCTGAAAAGAGGAAAACAGTGAGATTTCATAATAATTTCCTTATCTTTGTACCTCTAAGCACACTGAAGACATTGGAAGTGATCTGCTTACTGGGTCATTCTCCCTTGTTCTGAAGATTGGGAGTGGCTCTGGTTCTGTCTCTGGTTCTAAAACCAAAGCCTCCTGCTGCTTCTCAGATCCACTGGTATGAAGGGACCTGGTTAACTAATACAGGTAAATGAGAAATATAATGTAATTGATGTGTCATACAAATCTTAAAATATCTTATTCTGACTGGCTCATCCGTCAGTCTTTGAAATAAACAGTGACCCCCGTAAACGGTAAATTGCTGATTTCTTTTAACTTATTGTTTTAAAGTGTCTTATCATGTATGTTTTTTATGACATGTGCTGCTGCCCTCTTGGCCAGATCAGCCTTGCAAAAGGTATCCTGATCTCAATGGGTTACTTACTTAGTTAAACAAAGGTTAAATAAATAAATTAAAATAGTGATATAAAAGAAAATTTACAAAAAGGAACTGATAAGTACTGTCAAATGTTTTGTAAATAAACTAATATTTCAATATAATGTCATCAGTCATTTTGAAATGATTCGCATTGGATCGCATTGTGCATGTGGAAATGCTCTTACTTTCACCATACTCCTGAGTTGTTCTGTTGTTGTTTTTTTATTTATTTGATTTGATTTGGCCAAATGTTTCGGTAATTGTGATCATCAGGAATTTTTCCAACCACATTCCTCCCTAGAAGATGATGGTTCTCCACCATCCTTCCAATTTTTAATAACACATTGGATAGTTCTTTATCCAATTTTAGTAGTTTCTGTAATCTCCTTCGATGTTTTCTCTGCTTGATGCATGCCATTGATTAAACCGTTTTAAACAGACTGACAACTTTTCTTTTTTTTTTGCTGAATGTCTTGTACACAAAAACACATCAGAAGTTCTGACTAATGTATTTTCACCTCAAGTAATAAAGAATCACACATGTTCTGCCAACCTGTGGTAGTGATGGAAGCTTCCAGAGTGCTGGATGCTTCTAGTACATGTTTGAGCACACTTACTTCTCCATAGCTTACCTAAATATGTGTATAAAATCTGGCATTAATGATACTCCTAATCAGAATATTTAAGCATAAATCCAAAACGTTATGTCAAAGTATGTTTTATGAACCAAATACACTAATGTCAGACATTTCAGTTTAAGGAAATGTATGGAAATATGCAGCAAATTCATCTACTGACGGGAAAAAATACAGGAGTGTGCCCTGCAGCAGTGTTTTTTCCACAAAGTGTCTTGTTTTATTCTAAAAAAATGCAATAATCCTACCGTTCGTCGTAGCCTGAAGGACAGTCTGCAAAGCGCCATTATCTGAAAACAGGGAGAAACAAATCAGTCAGTTACAAACTGGAGATTGTAAGTACCTAAATGTAAATAAATGTAAAGACACAAGGATGTCCTCTAACCTTGCGTAAACACTCAGCTAACAGCTAACAGTGGCAGACACGCAGAAGGTAACGTTAGCAGCGCGGAGCTGAGCGAGCACAGAAAGTTTGTTTACCTCAGAGTCACTTCATCTGATTTTCTCTGACGGGAGTTTCAGGATTGGGTTAACTGCAGACAAATGTCCTTTGATATATTATAGAAGAGACTCAACTGCAAACATCCACCTGAACTCAATGTGCCAAATCTGTCATGGACACCGCCATCATGAATAACACAGCCGGATGTGACGTAGAGCCTTCGCTTGGAGTCTAAGCCAATGAGGAGGCGTCTCACAACCCAGGCAGCAACAACGGGGCAAAATACCAAAATACCCATAAAGATTCATTATCTATTTCACCTGTCTGAATAAGTTTACTTTGTTTAAACATAACTTATTGCTTGGAAAGTAATTTTGTGCTTTTTTCTTACATAAGCAAGATTAGAATAGGTTGAAATGAAAGGTCTAAAATAAGGTCTTATGGCCACTTATTACCTTACTGTACTTTCACTTTTTAAAGTCACTTGTATTATTTTGTACAGTCTTATATCCTGAGGATCACTTACCGCTCAGTTAGCTATCACTTTACACCAGGGATGGAGCCAGGGTTTTTAGTTTTGGGTGGGCCAAACCAATGTTGGGAGGGCCTAAAATTAAAAATGTCAGTGGATCATCATTAAGTAAGTAAATTGGCTGACTGATCCATCATCACTGTAACTAAATTTTATTTCAATGCAGATATGGTTTAATTTTGCCCCTTTAATATTTAATTGCATTTTAGTGCTGTCATCATCAGTTAGCCCTACTTGCATGTTGCTGATTTCCTAAATATGTGTCCATGTTTTTGTTTATTCTACCAGTATGTGCAAGCTGTTTGAGCAAAATGAGATCTTAATGCAAAAATTTAGAAATTGCTTTTGTTCATAAATATTAAAATGTATTATTATATTGTTATTACATCAGAGATACTGGCCCTATATTTATTTGGTATTGGATTGAGACCAAATTTTGCAGGAACACACACCACTAATGTACTTTAAAAGCTCAGTACTGATAATGAATGACATTCTTATGCTTGTTTTAGGTTTTTTTTTTTTATCAGTATGGTCAAAGTCACTATACTAAGATTAATAACCTAGCTGTTTTTGTAATTTCCCTACAACGCAGGATGACCAAACGTCCTCATTTGAGCAGACATGTCCTACTTTTTGGTCAAAAAAATATGCCCAGGGGTGAAATGTCCCAAAAAAGTCAGGGTTTTTCTCAGTTTGTTGTACAGACCATTGTTATTCATAAAAGACTTATACGTGTATATATAGTCTTTTTATTTAAGCATGTGGTGAGGCATTGTTATGGAAGCCCCTTTCCATCAAATGAAAATGAAAACTTGGATTTGTGGAGAATTTTTTGGGCCCCACATTGAGTTAAAATTGTGATATAACAAGTCAATCATTGCGAGGTAAAAATTCAAAACTAGGAGAAAAAGCAGAAAATTTGTACTGAATAGACAAATTTTGACTTTTTTGTATTGACAAACTTTTTACCTCAAAATTTTGACTTAATACGGGGGAAATTTAAGCAAAGCCATTTTATTTAAATGAGGTTAAATGGCCTTCTATCTATGTTTACATCATAGACAATTTCCCCTTCAAACAGAAAAGGTGTTTTAAATGAATGTGTGTGTTTCGTCTTTGGGTATTTTTTCCAGTAGGCTATTTGGGGGGGATTTAGAATATGGTCACCCTAAATATATATTGACAGATGAAATGTTCAGTGTTAGGAAAAGGTCGAAGAAATGTCCTTATCTGAAGCGTAATAAACTCTTCGCTTTAACTTTTTTTCAGCTCCACCTTCCTGTCTTTAAAGTGAACTGTATCCTCTGTTACATAACGCGACACAAGTTTTGAGCTGCTCCCCAAATCCTCCCAGCAGCTAACTTTAGCCAAGTCGTCGCCATTTTATTAAGCGTCTAAATAGCCCTCCCCAATCGACTATTATGAACCGCAATGAGATCCTGTGCCGTGTTCACCGTTTTATCTCCTCCTCTGGCCATATGAAAATGGCCACGCAGTTGCATTCCCGCACATCCTTCAACCTCTGTGCGCTCTCAGCCTGTAGCCCCGCGCACACGCAGCTGCAGCCTTCACCCCGTCTCTCTGACACGTTAACTGCCCGTGTGCACACGAGAGCACAATCCGAGCCATTATTGCTGGCGGGAGAGACGTAACTTTACCCGAGAGAAGTGGGGAAAATAAGATCCAGTGTTACCAGTCCGCCACCTAGCTGCGGAGACGCGCCGACGAAGATCTGTCGACTGTATGATTATGAAAACACCCGCGCCAATGTTGTTGCACAGTAGGCTCCGCGCTCCGATGGGACTGAAACTCGGTTTTAGGAGGTGTTTTAACCTCTGCTGGCCGTAGTTATGTAATCAAAGCAACATCTAATGCACCAAAAGCTCCGGATCGCTGTCGGTGCGAAGAGGGAGAGCAGGACAGCAACACCTTAACCTCCTGCCTAAACGCAGTTGGCTTCGGGACGCGCTCTCGGGTAAGTAGCCTACGTAGCCTTATTTCAGATTTTCATGGCAGCCCGTATTAATGTGCGCAGGCCTGTCATCATCACCAGCAGCAGCAGCGAGCTCGCAGCCCTGTAGGTTAGTGAGAATTTTTGTGCATCCGCTTTGCGCTAATTTTATCCCTTGTTGCTGAGAGTGTCTCTCTGTGCATGGTGATATTTCTTATTTCGGTGTTGCTGACACCAGCAGAAGGGCTGGCAGAGGACAGATAGAAGAGAAAAAAGGTGAATCGAGTCTCATCCACATCACTAACACCACATGCAGGCACATTTTGATGCTACGTAGCACCCCACTTCCATATTGAGTTTAGATATGCATCTGTGTGAGTGTTTTCGGACGCTTAAATGTGGGTTATATTTTTATTACGGAGTGACGACAACAACAACACGTGCATGTGTGTATAATTTGTAAGTGCGACAGCATCAGGCGGATTGTGGTTTTCAGAGGTGCGCAAAGTCATTATGGAGAAGGGAGCCCCTGTTGACGTCCTCAGTAAACCAGTGATAGGTTGCTCCAGTGCGGTAACACCCCCACTGCCCGTACTGTATCTACAGTAGCAACATCAGTCAGCCTACGCAGCTGCGACCTGGGTACACAATGTACGACCAACACACTTTTTTATACTTGAAGAAAGTGTGTGTGCATGAGCATGTGTATGTGCGTGGAGACTCACGTGAGAAACTTGCAAGTGTGTGTGGAGTGTAGCTTCATTGACAGTGTGAGTCTTCATGGTTCAGTTTTTTTTGAGATGCCATCACAGCAGTCTTAATTTCCAGCTGTGGGCTTGCTGTGCTCGTGCTGTTGTCAGGCAGACGACGATGGTGTTGTAGTTATTGATGATAAGTACACCGTCATGGGTTGGTGATGATGGCTGGAAATATGGTGGGCCATTATCTTGATTTAATCGTCGCCTCAGTGCTGCTGAGGAACCACACTGACTGTAGTGTCAAGTCCACCCATCATCCTGTCACTGGAAATAGCTTCTCTTCTAATGTTAGAATAATTTTGAGTTATGTCTGTGAGGTATAGCTCTAGAGAGTATAAAAAGCTATTAGTATGCACTTTGACTGATGTTGAATGGGCTTGCCCTTTTTAGTTTGAAAACCTGCCACTCTTGTGCTCTTCTTATAGTCACTCTGCTCTAACAGATTGAAACCAATATGAGTCAGAGCTCTTCTCAGGCCTGTAGCCTCTTTGGATAGCTCTCCCCCATACCCGTCATGGTTCTAGGTAAGAGGTCATAAAAGACTATCAGATGTCATTTTCCCCTTCTTAGTACTGATTCAGATACACAGACTTGTGTATTGGATTGAAAGGATATACCCTTCAGATACCAGAGTGAATGAAAAAGCCACATAAATTTGATGCAAAAAATACTGGAAGTGACATTTTGTTTGCTTCGATTTAAGTAAAACTCAATGCAGTGTTGCCAAATTTAGACAAATTTTGGCTTCTTTTGAACACATTCGGCTGGAAGAAATAGCCTTGGGCAGGTTGTTAAAATTTAGGGATGCATCGATACCACTTTTTAATCAAACCATGTACAAGTACTCACTGGTACCGAGTACCGATCCGAATACTTCACAACATCACTGCAGTTCTAGTATGACTTTGAAAATATCTTTTATTTCCTCACTCTCTCATTTTAGCAAATGAAATGAAGAGCATGATGCACCTGCACATGCTACTGACATTCTAACGGTAAACAGTCTCCTACCTGGGCGCCATGGTGGTATTGGATGTTGGAGTATTTTGCAAACTTTTACAAGAACAAATATGAGTATGAGTTTGAGTTCAAGTACTTCAGCATAGTATCGGCACAGATACCAAAACTAATATCAGTATCTGTGCATCCCAGTTAAAATTTGGGCTGCTTTTTTACAATATTTAGCAGGTTAATAGAAAATATCAACTAAATAGTTGCAGTAAAAAAAATAAACCTTGCATTTCTCAGTAAACTTTTTCACTCTTACCATTAGTTTTTGTTTTGTTTTTAACATAGAGAATCAGTCCAACTTTACATCATTGATCATTAATAGTCATAGTTGAAAGAAGAGTCAAAGAAGAGTCACTGTGATATAGTATTGGTCACTTCCAAAGTAAGCACCCTAAAGAGTTCAACCAAGTTACAGCAAGGTGTGTTGGCCTGGCCCCTCAAGCTTGGACTTGGCATTTGGAGACTACATTACGTCAAAGTCAGGAAAATACAGAAAGCATACAGAAAGGAATGGGAGACTGATCTGGAACTTAAATTTGAGGTTGCCCCTGCCCCACAGTATAACTTCAAGGCTCATTGCAAGTATGTAACACAGAAATCTGAGCATGATATTCAAAATTAGGGTGCCACAAAATTACTTAGGTCTTTTTGTGTCCCAAGAGCCAAATCTTTGGCAGTACTATTGGGTTCTCATATGAGTTTCAAGAGAGGTTGAGATTTGGGCAGGTTTTTAGTGAAGTGGGCGGGTTTTACGTTGTGTTTGTGCTGGAAACTGTTGGTCAGATCTGGCAACCCTGACTCAATGTTAGCTACACATTGCTGTAGTTTGTTTGGCTTTTGTAACATGACAGTTGACGCCAGTTGATATTTGGGGGGGGCTCGTTTGTTATTGTGTCAGATTTATGCATAGACTGGTATACTCACACAACCACATCTAAGGCTGCACTGAAGGCTGATACCAACACAGATGTGGGTGTCAGAAAAACTCCTGATATAATACAAGAAGCAGAAGTTTTCGTTCAGAGGGGCCACTGTCCGTCTTTATGCTCTTTTCAATTCATTGTCAGGAGGTTGGGCCTTGGAAAATACTTTGCAAAATGGTTACATAACAGCAGTTACTGGAACAGATGTTGATTTGAGCTCAGTATGATTCAAGGAAAGAGTTTGGGTGTGGAGGGACCAAAAGGCAGGAGAGATAGCCCACTGAGCTCTTAAATGAAAACATCAACTTAGATGCTCCTCCAAGTTTGAGGGTGTTGTTCTGTGCGTTGGGAGAAAATGCCATAAGAGAGAATGTAAGCAGGGAGTGTTTTATTTAACGATGCATGAGAGTCTTCTTTAATAAGCGTGGGTATAATGAGGGAAGCATGACAGAAGATGCTGCTTCCTTTTGATACGTTAAGTAGTAGCTGGGCTGAACACAGCGTGAGTGTGAGTGAGAGTGTGAGTGTGCTTTCTGCTAGGAAGAATGTTATTTCAGTGTGTATTTCTTGCTGTAATGTCACATTAAAAGTCAATTTACAATGGGGTCAACGAAAAGCTTACTTGACTTAGAGGAAGCAAAGGGAGGAGGAGGAATTTGCGCTCCTTTCCAAAAATAAGTTTTACCCTTTCCTACGGATTTGTGTTACCACTACTGAAAGAGGGAGGAGGGGAACGGTCGGATCGTGAATGGAGGGATTTAGGTTTGAGAGGAGGAAAAGAACGGAGCAGAGGAGGAAATATGGTTCTGATTAACATGGATACAGTGTATGAGTTGACCATTTTACTGTGTGGTCTACAGGGAGAGAGAGACAGAGAGAGAGCGAGACAGAGAGAGAGGGAGTGGATGGGACTAATAGAGAATGCATGCAAAAGCTTTCTGCCAAACATGAAAAGGGGAGTTTTTTTTCGGAGAGAAAAGAAAGTACAGCAGAGAGAAGGGTGGGTGGAGAAGTGCTTGTGGGAGTAGTTGAGAACAGAAGGCACACAGACAGTGGGGAGAGGAGGGGAGGAGACTGGATCAAGTGTTTGAATTAGTCAGAAGCTGATTGATTGATGTATTGATTTGAGGAGGAGAATTAGAGTGAGGATTAGAACCGCAGAGGTTTGGGGAGTGTTTGCTGTCTCTCACGTTTGTTGTTATTTACAGATTGGTAAAAGAAAACCATCCGAGACAGTATTTTGAAGAACGTAAGACGTTCTGTCTTACAATTGGTGCCAACACTCAGGGAATCTGCAGCGTTGATTGGCCCATGGGTTTTCAGTATGATGAGATCATCTCTGTGGACACAGACTTTAGCACCTCTCTACAGCTGCTGCAGGAAGGGGACTTTCCCCTCAATTCCTGTACTGCTACTACTCAGCATCTGAGCTCACTGAAATGACTAATCACTGGCGTTTCTGTCTTTCTGTCTGTCTTTTCTTTCCCTCTCTTTTTGCCTCAGACTTACTGCCTCTCACTTCAACCCTAACGTACAAGAGAGGGAGAGGTCTTCCTTTGCTGGATGAACGAGTTGAACTTTTTACGGACTGTTACGGGACATTCTCCTGGAAATCTCTTCATTAATACCTCCATCCTGCTGTTCACCCCTGGCCCCACTCACTTCACTAGGGTCTTTTGAACGTGTTTTATACTGGAAACCTCAAAACGTCTCACTACTCCCCCCTAACTTCTCTGATGGACCAGAGAGTGAAGGGGGGAACCCCTCCAACAACAAACTCCCCTCTGGACTGCACCTCTGCACCTGAAGACTCAGAGAAGGACGAAGTGGCAGAGAAAAAGAGGAGAGGTGAGGGGGAGGATGGCGACGTAGGGGAAAAGGAGGGTGAAAAAAGAGGAGCAGGGAAAAAGAGGGATGGAGACAAGGGGGCAGTGCTGGAGCTGC
Organism: Thalassoma bifasciatum; assembly: GCA_008086565.1. NCBI lineage: Eukaryota > Metazoa > Chordata > Actinopteri > Labriformes > Labridae > Thalassoma > Thalassoma bifasciatum. The sequence continues at coordinate 75,843 of RPOG01000357.1, read as the reverse complement.
TCATCGAGGGGCGCTGTGGAAGTGCGGGGCAGCAACAGCTTCAGATCTCCAGTAGGGAGACAAGCTGTCCCGAGGGGAATGTACGGCTACGAATTGGACTCCAGACCAAACGCACGAAGAAACCGCCCAAGATCTTGGAGAGCTACGTCTGCAAACCCACTATCAGGACCTATCAGAGACAAGGCAAAGGGGTACTGTCAAAGGGGGATGGAGAAGGAGGAGTGGGCCAGCAGAGCAAAACCAGCTCTATTCCTGAGAAGGCAACCAGAGATCAACGCTCAGACCTGGATTCTGTCCAGACCACATCAAAACAAGCTGCATCTGTTCCTTCGTCACCACTTGCATCATTATCATCATCATCCCAACCAGTGGCTTTATCACCAACAATACCTACAGCTTCAACCCCAACTTCAGTCCCTGCCATAACTGGTATAGGGACAAAATCTGCCAAACAAGTAAGTTCAATACAAGGGCAATTTGTCCTCCCCACACACAGAATACAGATTTCCTCTTGCTGGGTGCTATTTATAATTCTGCAACACATTTGAATAAGTTGAAAATTGAAAAAAAAATTGTGTATCTATCATTGTTGAAGGTATGCATACATTATTGATAACAAATATGTGCTGTAGTTCTGTTTTGTTTTTATGCAGTTAACCACCAGACAGGCTGGCATGGTGCAAAATTGCAGAGCTTTATGCTCAGTTGTAATAAGGTCAAATGAGCTATTGTCTCAATAGCGAAACCTGAGCAGCCCATTTAAACAAACAGACCTATAAATAGGACAACAGCACGGCAACCACTTGGAGCTATTACAGACATTGGTCCGTCAGTCCCTATGACAATCACCCAAGGGGAAGCTTATTGCTTTAGCTGCACAAACACCACTCAAGCTGCAGCATACCAAAATTACAGGACAAGTATGAAATGTCAAGCCTTCTCATCTGTATTAGTGGCAATTTATAGCTACCAATAGCATGGCTTTCTCTCACACGGCGTTCTGTCTCTGCCTGGCTCTCTATATCTGTCCCTCTCTTCTATTTTTACTTCCCCTCCTTTCTCTTTACCTGCTCTCATTTATCTTTCACTCCCCCTCTGTCCCTGTCCCACTCCCCTCCTCTCTGTTTCTCTGCCTTTGTATTTCTCCTTTCTATGTCAACCCCATTCCTGTTTCCATCACCTCAACCTCTCCTTCTTCTCAATATGCCCTCTTTTCTCTGCCTGATTGAGTCTATTTTTTCAGAACTCTCACTTTTATTGGGAGGACAGATAAAAAAGCATTTAGGGTATTGTTTCTTCCCTTTTGTCCTTGACTGTTGTCAAAAGCAAAAGGATGGACATCCTAGTCATTGTTGATGACAGAGACTCTGTGTTTATATTCTACAGGTTCCTATCAAGCTGGCCGATAAGACTGAGGTAACTTCAACTGGCCCTTATGAGAAAGCTAAGAAAGAGAAGCATCCCAGTGTCAATGGGCAGTCTGTTACTGCAGGGCAGAAATCCTCCTCACCAATAGCTGACCATTCAACTTCAAGTACTCCTTCCAGCCCATGCAACCAAGTTCTCTCTGCATCAGAAACCAAAAACGAAGGGAAGACCTCCAAGAAACATAATGGTTTGGTGCAAACATCAAAACAAAAGGGATCATCCAGTGGGAAAAACTCTGCTGACACCCTTGGCACTTCCACTTCACCAAAAGTTGGAAAACCCAGCGGCAACCCCTCAGTTTCTTCTGTGGACTCTATGACAAGACCTCCAGTCTCCAACAGCTCCCATAAAGAGCTTAGCCAGTCCAATAAGAGTGGGCCAGACTCTCCCTCTTTATCCTTGGTCACCCCCAAACCACAATCCTCCCCAGTTGTGGATCGTTCCTCTGCCTATTCCCAAGAGCAGGACCCTTCATTACAGCCCTCAGTTGAGAAAAAGAGAGAGAAAGACAGGAAAGCCAAGAAAGAGAGGAAGAGGGACAAAAAGTCAAAGCGGGATAGACTGGAGGCTGAAAGAGCAAAAAGTGAAAGCAGAAAGGAAGATAGTAAGAAGAAAAGGAAGGAGAAAGGGAAGGATGGAAAATCAAGACATGGAAAAGTTAAAGATGAGAGGCATAAGATCGATGACCCTTCTCAGGATGAACGAAATATTGAAAGAGGAAAGATTGAGGCCAAGAAGGATAAGCTCAGCACAGAGCAACAAAGAACAGAAGATAATTCAAATGTTGAAGCAGTAGTTGGTAGCAAAATAGATAAAAACTGTAAATCAGTGAATACAGCCAGACCAGATGAGATAAACAAGACAGAAGACAGTTGCAAGCCAGTGAAACAAACTGAGCCAGCAACAGGTGACACCATTAAATCAAAAGAGCAAGACGTCCCAAGACATTCAACTTCGCCTCCAAGCCACCCCTCGTCTTCAACTCCCCCCTCTCTGCCCAATCCTTCTGCCCGTGCCCCTGTTTCTCCCCCTTCTTCCCCACGAGAGCAGGACAGCCGCCCACTTAAGAAACGCAAAGCCAGACGGCCCAGCTGGACCAAGCTGGTTCATCGAGCTCAGAGGGTGGAAAATCAGGAAGCCCCTTCAGATTCCCAGCATAATTCCCTACTAAATTTCTCCCAAAACCCCAAGACTTTGCTTTCTGCCAAAGCTGCTGCTCAGCAGACTGACGAGAATCACCCAGCTTCTTCTAGCTCCTTAGCTAGCAGTTCTTGCCCCAGCAAGCCCCCATCCCCAAATCAGAGTCACCCAACTTCTGACCCTAGTCCACCTGCTTCTAGAAGCCCTGTAACTCCAACTCGGAAAAGAGGCCGCCCAAAATCCCAGTGCTCCAACTTAGATGATCCTCCCCCAAGACTTTCCCTTAACACTTTCCCAGTTGAAGTGCCTCTGGGCTCCGACAGCACTCAAAAAGCCCCTGTACTGGAGCCAAGTTCCATACTGCAGCGTGCCACACAGTCGATATCGAGCCCCAAGAAGCGCGGCCGTCCACCCAAACGACCCCTCCAAGAGGACCAAAGCGAAGATGCACTGAATCGCACTGATGACACAGATGGAAGTAAAGACTTCCAATCTCCTGAAAAAGGGAACAGGCAGCTAAAAATCCGGAGGCTGATTAATGAGATGAAGAAAAGAAAGAAGAGGAGACTTCACAAAGTATTGCTGTCTGGGTATGTTAGAAAGGAGGGAAGGGGAAGTGAGGTAGCAGATGGGGAGACCTCTATGAGAATGTGTAAATCGATTGAGGCAACAACAGTGCACACGCTCTCAGCCCTGTCCTCCTCCTTTGGGAGTAAGCTGGGCCCTCAGATCAATGTAAGCAAGAGAGGAACTATCTACATGGGCAAAAGGCGAGGACGCAAGCCTAAAGCCCACTCTAATCCGACTACCCAAACCAACTCCAAGAACCTCACCCACTCATCTCTATTTACCAACCCCACTGAGACATCCCTCTTCTCTAACCAACCCAGCTCTCACCCGTTCCCCTCCCCATCTCTAACCCACTCCAGTGGAGCTCAGAGCCCTTACAGTGAAGGCAGCCTCACAGAGCCAACATCCTCCCTGCTTTTTCCCCATCCCTTCTCCCTCCCTTCCCCATCATCCTCCTGTACCTCACCTCGTCCTCCCTCATCCCTCTCTCCCTTCGTGAAGAAGAGTTGTCCTTGTCAGGGAAGGCACCACTTCCCCTTCCACCAGTCTTCTTGTAAGCTTTCCTGTCCCACACCTCCGCTGCATAACACACCTGGCTCCCCTGGTCACCTGAAGGAAGCCACCCCCTCCCCGAGAAGTGAGTCACACAGTGAGGAGACGCTGCCAAGCGACAGTGGGATTGGGACGGACAACAACAGTGTTTCTGAGAGAGGAGAGATGAGGGGAGCTCGGGGCTTGCATAGATTGGGTCAGGGGTCTGGAGTGATTCTGGGAGGTCAAAGGCATCTCTCCTCACTTGTGGATCGTCCTTCCCCTGTTTCTTCACCTCTCTCTCATATACCGAGACAAACAAATCCTGTCACTAATGCTAGTGCTGTGGAGCGCCACAGGCACAGACACAGGCGGAGGGATTATGACTGTTCCTCTTCCTGCACTTGCTTGTGCCCCTGCCCCTGCCCAGGACACAACAAATGCACTCATTCAGAATTTTACCCATGTCTTGGGCACAATGCACTGAAGAGACAGAAGAATAAACACAAGAAGAAGCACCAGCAGTTGCACATAAAGGATCCAGAGTTTTTAGCAGAATTAGAGGACCTGATTGGGCAGTTCAGTGAGGTCCATATCGGAAGACGAAACTGGGCAAGAACGGGACTTGCACAGGGCTTTGATGGAAGTGGGAATCCTGCTGGAGGAAGACGACATCACTCCTCCCATTCACTGCGCTCCAATATCTTCAGAATCAATCTGAATGGCTTCTACTCGCCTCACCCATCATCCTACTCTGCTAATCCTTCCTTCTCCCAACACTCTTTCTACCCATGCCAGCCTGTGCATTGTAATAGAAAGCCGGACCGAAGGCAGTGTGGTTGCCCTTCAAAGTTCCAGGAGACAATTGAAAACATGGGCTTTTACAGCAGCTACCCCCCAACCACTGCACTTTACCACCACCTCCCCAGCTCCTACCCTCTTCCCACCCCACACCAGTACACCTCCCATCAGCCCCATCATGCCCACTTCTTTCTGAACCCTGCTAGATTCCATAGGCGGAGGAGCAGGTTGCTGAGGGAAGGAGCACTAGGTGGAGAGGTTGAGGGAGATATCGAAGGAAGCAGCGGAGGAGGCCAACACCTCAGCCCAGGGTTCACATCCAGCCTCATCTGTGGCTGTGGGAGAAACGAACACAAACACAAGCATAAGCACCGTCACAGGCACTGTGAGCGGGACATGGATGATGAGGAGGATTTACATGATGATGAGGAGGACGATGGAATGGACAGAGAGAGGTTAGGCAGTTCAAAGGCAAGGGCAGGGTTCATTTTGACGCCAGGAGATGAAGGTAGGAAAGGAGCAAAAGGGATAGGGAGGGTGCTGTCCAAAGACTCACCTTGGTTATGTAATAAGAGAAATGATCCCTTTTCCTCTCCTAATGCTGCCTCATCATCATCTTCATCTTCAGCAGAAAAGTACAAACATACATCTCTCACATCCCTGGGTCTGGGTTCCTCTCACCTTTCCTCATTCGGGGGAGGCTGGGGGGGCATAGGACAAAGCTGGACAAAATTTGGGGGCCTAGGAAGGGCAGGATTTGTAAACTCAAACCTAAGCTGGAGAGGCTTAGCTGCAGAGCAGCGCAAAAACCGACCAGTCGAATCGGAAGGAGAGGAAGAAGATGGTGAAGATGTTCAGGAGTCACTCTCGTATGGAAGGTCCCCTTCCCCAATACACACCAACCTTTTTGCAACCGCTTTCACTGCAACAGGGGGAAGAGGTCTCAGGAGTGGATTGGGCAGTCGGACTCCAGGATGTGGGGATAGATCGTGGAGGAGAGATCAGCCGATGTGGTCCGAGAGGAGAGAAACAGGTGAGCATGTATGAATGTGGATGATGTGCTGCTTCCTGAGGTTTCAATATGAGGTTGTGTCAACATTGCTGCTGAATTTAGCTTAAATTCTTTGCCATGGTAACATTTTTGTGTTTTTCTGGCTGGAAACTATGCTGAAAGGTGACAAAAATCTCCATTAACATTACAATTTATGCGTAGATTGTTTTTTGGGGTAAGGTTGGCAAAATAGAGATACAAAGAAGAGTATTCAAAAGTTAAATGATCTGAGAAATCTCTGTCTGTGTAACCCACTGGTTGGTTGTTAGACAGTTTGATCCCTTGTCCCTGTAGTATACAAGTTTTAAACTTGGCTAAAAAGTGTTAATTAATGTTATCAAATAAGTATCAATGAGCAGCTTGTCACTTCCCACAACATCCTTTGTAAACAGTGTCCATAGCTTGGAGTGTGAAGCATTTTGAGGGCAGTTTGAGTGTATTCCTTCTCGTTTTATCACAGAAATTCAACTAGAACACCAAAATCATGACAGCTAGCTGAATGAAAAGTGTATACAAAGAGGTCTTTACTTTCACAGTCTGACAGATCTTTTTATTTACACAGTTTGGAGATGAGATTGAGGCACCAATAGTTAGCAAAACAAGCGACAGCAATGCTTTTCCTCAGGTGTTGTTGAGCCATGCATCAAGCCTGGCGTTGTTTGAGAAGAAATCAGACTCTGTTCTTTTTATAGCCAATTTCAGTCTTGCTCTGCTGTGCAAAGAACATGCCACACACACACAGACACATTTCCAGCACACAAATGCAAACACTCAACACCACTAGAAGTTTTTCAGAGTTTTATAGCAGGAGGGTAACATCTTGATGGTAATCTTCCAGAAAATGTTAGAAATCTTCTTTGGTTTGCTGCGAACCACATACTGTTTCAGGCCAGGGCTACTCAGTGAACACAGTCATTAGTTAACCACCAGATTGGCTATTTAAAGCCTGGCCTATCCCTCACTGCTGGCCAACAGGGCCTATTTAACTTGGAAAAATTCAATAAAGAAAGAGTGGTCAGTCTTGTCAGAGGCTATGGAAAATGGAACAACAAGATAGATGGCCTCAGAAGTGATTGATGAAGGGATTGCATGGAGGTCAGGATTGGGGCAAAGAGAGCTTGTGAGGGGAAAATGTTTTTTTTTTTTTTTTAAAGATGTGGAATACATTTGACATCAGCTCATCATCTAACTAAACCCACATGTGTTTTGAAGAACGACACGCTAGCGCAGTGTGCTCACACTTTTTTTCTCTTTGTCTGTTCAGCTTTTTCAGACACTGTTCCACATTAACTACAAAAACTGTCAGTGTGCAGAGATGCACACATTTGCACTCTCATGTGAAAATATATGCTCTCCATACAGAGTTTGTGCCCATTATTGTGTTTTTACTATGTTTGTGTGCGCGTGTGTGTGCATAAATCACTGCTTAATGCATTTCCCAGAAGTGATCTGGTCAGAGGAAATGTTGTGACTCACCTAATCTGCGGCCCATCCGCATGACTCAGCCAAGACTGGCCTCACCTCACACCTCCTGCTGGCTCAATCACTGATCCACATCTGTCTCATTTCCTCTCCACCACTTACAACCCACCTCCACCCTCCCCTCCTGCCTCCTCTTGCCTCCTCCCTCTCTCTATTTCAATGACTGCAGGTTTACAAGGTGACTCAAGAAGCCAGGGGCAGCAAAAAAGTGTGCCAACTCCAGACAGTGTGGCAGGGACAAACAAAAGAGGGCCAGGGCGGCCAAGAAAGCACCCACTGCCCTCCACTGTGTCCTCCCCCACACACTTATCTGCAGCTCCTTCCATGTCATCAGCCGACCTCCTGCCAGGACATGGCCACAACAGAGATGGGAGAGAAGTGGGTGGGAAAAAAGAGGAAAGAAGGCCAGAGAAAGATGAAACAACCGATACACTGCAGCAGGTGACAGAGTTGGAGCTGCAGGCAAGGAGAAAAAGAGGGCGAAAGAGAAAACATGGTGACTCTCCCTGTCATCAAAGGTAAAATATCACATTGATATTACTAAGTACCTGAGCTGGTTGACTTGAAAATTCAATACAACCACTCACTACTGCTATATTAACCCATCGTTTTCAGCACTGTGTGCTAAACCAGTGCCTTTTCTCTCTTTCTCTTTTTCCTCTCTATCATTCTATCTCTCTCTTCATGCTTTCTTTTTAGTGTCATTGAGGACAAACCTGAGTGTGACACCCCTCCTGAAGGTATCCGGCATTCAGAGGTCGACCAGGCTCCGCCTCAACTGGTTACCATGCAAAGAGTGGAGAGAGCAGACGGTCCTCCCAGAAAAAAGTTTCTGAGGGCAGGTCTTTACTCTGATGATTACAAAACCGCAGAGTGAGTTGACTTAAATTATGAAACAAACATTTCAACTTTTAAAAGGTTGCCAGAATTTTTGTTTAAATATGCAATGTTTCTTCTGTAGCCCCCCCTCTCAAGCCCAGCAGTCGTGCAAAGAGAGTATGGAATACACTCCGGAGGAGCGTGACTACAGCCTTTTACCAGCTCCCATACATGTTGGTGAGTATATGTGAAGATAAAAAACACTGTTGCACTGAGCTGCAGATGTAAGAGCTCATTCAAACTCCCTTTGTGTGCTACAGGGAAGTACTTGAGGCTGAAGCGGATTCATTTCCAGCTACCTTATGATGTCATGTGGCTTTGGCAGCATAATAAGGTAAAGCAGATCGACAGAATTCATTAAGGAAGGAAAAGTAGAAGTGATGCATTTCACAAGAAATCAGAATCTAAGGTGTGTTGTCAATTAACGATTACTTCTCCCCTTGTGTTGTTGCAGCTTCAAAAGCAGCCTGCTGTGCCATTGAAGAGGAAGCGACGTTACTGTGAGTTTAATATCAGACAAATTAACATGTCTGCCATTCTAAGCTTATACAAGTCCAAATTCTATTTACTTAGAAGTACTGCTGTGCTCCCAGCAGGTCCTGGGATCAAATCCCACCACACACCTTGGTGTGTAGGGCTAGACTGATACGCTCTATGATGATGGAGCATTGGAGCATGGAGCTTTCGGATTAACATGTGCACTAGAAAATAAAAAATAAAAATGTGACAAAAAGGCCATAAAAACTGGCTTGTTAATGAAGTATTCATTGTTACCTGAATGTGATAAGGTTTGGGGTTCAAATCCCAATTGGGGCCTTACATGTGGGCCAGAATGTTCTTGTCTCCTACCCAATGATATTGAAATAAATTCTGCGATGATTTATGAGAACAAAACAAACTTGAAGTAGTTCTGGCATAGTGAGACATCAGCATGGTGGTTGGCATCAGTGCCTCACGGAATGATGTTTTTGAAGAGCCAAAATATAACTATAAACAAATAGTTAAAGGAGAGCCATGTGTAAATGTGAAGCTTGGAGTGCCTCTCCACAAACAGTAGGTTGTGGGTTTGAATCCCAGCATAGGTCATTATTTTGACATTCTGAGAACTAAGCAAGGTTTTGATGAACCACAATCTGCATGGAAGTAGAAAACCTCTCCAACAACATCCTGCTGTTCAGCATGTTAATGGTGGCCTTGAAAAGTGAGCAGGTTGTAGGTTCATATCCAGGCCATCCCTTTTCATTGAGGATCTGACTATTTCCCACTTGCGTGTGGGCCATGGATTTTGAAATGCTAGTTTGATCTTGAAGATAAATTAACAGAAACATGTATGTTTCTGGGGAGCGTCAACAACAGAGGAAGTTATGGATCTGAATTCAGACCTGTCATTTTCTGGGCTTGGGTCTGAACTGTTAATTTCCTACAAGAATGACTTGTGGGGAAAAAATGCAACCTATAAATAACATTTTGCATTGTAGCCAGTTGTGGTAAGCATACGTGCAAGCAAAAGGTTCTTGGTTCCAATTCAGGCCTTTCCCGAGTCTTTCCTGGCTTTCTCCTGCCAGAGTCTTAACCATGAATTTTGATCTACTAAAATGAAATAAATTGTAAATAAATCCTGACTAGACAGAACTGCAAGGTGGCTCATTAGTGTGGTTGTTTGCACTGCAGCCTCACAGCAAGGTTCTAAGTTCAAAGCTGGGCCACACATTCCTTTTGCTGACCCAGTGTGATCTGGTTTTCTCTCTCTGGAGTGTGCACAATGAATTTTGACCTGGAGAGTAAATAAACCTGACCTTCGAGGCAGCATGTTTATGATAGTTAACACTGCCACCTCATATCAGGCAGGTTCTGGGTTTGAATACATGACAGCATGTCCAGTGTAAAGCAGCGATTTTCTGTCATTCTTTCCTTTGAGTGTAGACCACAAATTTCAACCTGCGAGTTGATCAGTAAAGTAAATGAACTCTTACAAATAAGTACTGCAAGAAGCTCAAAGTGTTGTGGTTAGCGCTGCTGCTTTGCTGCAAGAGAGTTTATGATTCAAATTGTATTGTGGGCCTTGTGGTTTTGAGTAACAGTGCTTTCGTTGACAAGTCACACACATACTTTGAACTAACAGTTTGATCTTGAAATACATAAACCCTCAAAAAGAAGCACTGGGGAACACTACAGCCCATTCTTTCACACTGTTGCCTCGTGGCAGGAGGGATCTGTGTGTAACTTCAGGCACATGGGTCTAAATGTTCTGAATTTCCCTCAATGAAGTGTGGACCAAAGACTTTTATCAGTCTTGATCTGGAGAGTAAACAAGCCTAAAAAGGTAAGCACTGAAAGACAGCAAGGGGATTGATTGTCCATCTTCTAGAAAGTACTTAGACTTTGATTTTGAATAACAACTGTGCACTGAGAGGTAAATAAAACCAAACAAATAAGTACCAAACAGCAGCATCTTAGTGTAGTGACTATCTGAGGCCTCCCAATGAGATGGTACTGTGTGTGGTCAAAGCAAAGACCAGTCTGTGTGGAGGTTGATAGTTTTTAAAGGGGGGCTGGGGGCTGTGATATCTTTTGATGAAGCCAAGAAGTCCTGATGATGCCCCTGATTTTGCCTGACACGACAATAAAAATTGATTGCCAGAATAAAGTCAACAACTGATGCCAGTATTCAACCACTTCCATGTCATGCCTTGAGCTAGGAAGTGTCTGTTTGTGAATATAGCAAATAGACAATATCACTGGAAAATGGCTTCTGAGTGTAATATGGTGATCTGGATATGTTATCTTTATTCAGTGCATCAGATTAAAGATTTCTGCAGCATCTGACCTGTTTCTCTTCCTCTGTTACAATCAGGCCGACTGAAGGAAAGGATTTTATCCTCTAACCAAACAGCGGTGAGATCATTTGGTTCCACATCGTGTCTTTGACCTGAAGAATTCAGCTTTATACTAAAAAGACTGACAAACAACTCTCTTCTATCTCTATATTTCACAGGAGGAGAGCTCCAGTGACATTACCAGCCTGTTTCCCCACCTTGATATGGATCCTTTGACCAGCAGTGAGAGGTTTGAAAATCATCAAGTTCACACTTTTAGATAAATGACCTTATGCATTGCAAGTACCCAAGTGTGACATGGATGTTTCTTCTGCTCCAGGAGCTTTGTGGTAAAACAGCACGTGTTCCTTGTGAGGAACTGGGAGCTGGTGAGAGACAGACAAATCCGCCTGAGGATAGAGAGAGAGAGGGAAAGAGACCTGGAGGGTGAGGAGAGAGACTGTCTACAACCGTCTTGTGATGGAGCCAGTGGGGACGACAGCCACATCAAGTCAGGTCCATGAAGCAAGTGTGTGTGTTAGTTTTTGTTTCTGTAGGTGTTTGTGAATGCACACGTGTACGTGGTTGGACACTTGACATTTTTATTTACTGTACATCTGTCTTGATATATTCTTGTGTTTTTGTTGTGTCTTTTTGCTTAATGTGTGCATGTATGCGTGTTTGTGTGTGTGTGTGTGTGTGTGTGTGTGTGTGTGTGTGTGTGCTCTGCATACAGCCTGTTTTTCTCATGTTTGGCTTGTCTTCCCATATCATACTCAGCAGCACAAAATAAGTGGTTTTCCAACCACAGAATATCAGGCTGGAGAAATGTTTCCCATTTCTGTCATCCCCTGCTGGTGTCCAAGAACCAAGCAGGCATTGACTTTCTCCATTAGCAGTCAAACCACAGTTTCCATCAAAGACTCCCTCGCTGATTGCAGATAGAAATCAAGTGGAAAAAATGACATAAGGCATACGACTGAGATACATCTATGAAAGAAATAATGTGCTGCTTTCATTACGCCCTGCATTTCCTACACTAACATAAAGAAAACATCCTGACCTTTGACCCTCAGACCAGCTAGTGGGGGTGGAGGTGACCGTTACCAGCTGTGACCCCCACCATCAGAGCCAGGACACCTCCAGCTTGCTCACTGCCAGCCCCTGTGTGAGTGAACAAATGCACCCACATAAAAACAAAAAGAGACTTTCTTTTCTTAAGAATGCAAATTTCCACAAGGATAAAAATCTGCTTATGCAATTATTTGTTCACCACAGTCCACCAAAACCCAGAACAGACAAGAGGAGGAGGAGGGAGAGGAAGAAAAACGAGGGGAGGAAGAGATCTGCAGCAGAGAACAGAGGAGGAAACGGCTGAATGATTTACTTTTGACCCTGCAGCATCTATAAGCTATCAGAGAAAGGTGAGTCAAGCGTAATATTGAGACTTCGAGAAACAAATGAACAATTTTGTTAACATATCTTTGCTCTCATTTAGGTGGGACCACTCTTAAAAAAGGGACCAGGCCCACCGCAGGACAGATGGACAGGATGTGATGTTACCACACTGCTATTAACAGTAGTAGTGCCTCAGAGAACAAAGTGAGAAAAAGGGAGACCAGAGCTGGAGAATCATAGCGGCTGAAAAAGCAAGAAAGACATCTCACACACTGACAGATGAGTGTGTTGAACCTAGCACTCTGAAGGGCATCACACCAAGGATGAAACCATGGCAACACATCCTTTGTCCAAACGGCGAGGGATGATGAGAGATAGATTGTCCCGGATGAAAAAGAAAGAAACAGACCAGCTGAAAGGAATTTGCACTAGTGCTGGATGAACAAGCACACTAAAGACTGTATGTATGCAGAGTGGACACACTTTAAAACACACACGCATACCCTTTGATTGCTCTTACTTTGGCACCTTAAGTAAACTGGGAGAGACACACACTTTGCTCTGAGACTGAAAGTGGACATATATGGTACTCAGCATTTCGGCTCTGAAGTTTCTAAGAGACAAGGAGTTCACATAAAAAGCCAGAGGGAACAAAAATGTAGCCCTAAGTAGGTCAAAATTGAACCCTCATTTAATCGTTAAGCTTTCAAAGTCACACTGCACCTTTGGGAAAAAGACACGAGGAGTGAACCAGTTAAAAGCTGTTGAGACAGTGTTAGGGGTTTTCTTCACTTTACCAAGACAGTGTCTGCTATGTACCAGTGAATAGGCTGGGGAGGGAGGAAGGGTGGGCTTAGTGATAGGAATTTTGGCATCGCTGCAAGAGAATTTTTAATGAGGTTTTAAGAAAGAAGATATTTTTTGAAAAAAACAACCGCTTGAGAACTATCTGCTTAAAAAATAGACAAAGTATATTCAAGAGAGGAATGTTTATTGTTGACTATTTTCAGTATTGCTTCCTGGCAAAGGGGGTAAAAAGTGTTCTGTTTACTTCAGACTGCCTTTGAGAATGTTTTGCTCCAGAGCATTGACAATCAGAATGTCCTCGGGGGAAGACGAGAGGAGAAAGGGAATGAAAAGTAGAATTAATTTGCCCCGAATGCTCTGTAGAAGTGCCATGTTGTCTTGTGTATGTACCTAAGCGAACTCATGCAGTCTTTAAAAGCAATATCTCCTCTGATAAGGACTATATAAGGACTTTTTGGTATGCTTTTTTTTAAGTTGTGAATATCCGAGGATTGGAGGTTATTTTTATGTACAGTTGCATAGTAGATTGTTCTCATTTTGGAGCACTGGGCTAAGCCAGTGGAAGAAACCATAAGTGTTTAGTTTCATGTGAATGTACATAAAGAGAGAGACCTGTTTTTCCTTCTATCAGCAGTAGCGTGTAAAATTATTACCAAACATGACAATACTATCGGAATTATACTTTACCCTTAATAATCAAATCTGTCATTTTACTAACATGTTTTTAACAGATTATAAAGCTGACCAATATTTCAGTCATTTCTCCTTCAAATTGACTATGATTGTATATGCTTTTTTGTAGAATGACATGATTTGTCTCTTTTTTTAGCTAAGCGTACATTTTGTTTTTTATATTGGTCAGACAATCAATGACAGTGACTAAGTTTTTTCCAGTGTTAAACTTTTGCTCTCTTTCAGTAGTGTGGCTTCTAATAACGAGCCAAGAAAGTGCAATTTCTTTGACTGTTTACATACTGTATGTATATTTTTCCTCTTTCCTTTTTTAACTAAGAGCACTACATTATTGCCAGTGGATGATTAACTTTATAGCAAAGGTACACCTAAAGAGTTATTTATCTAGTTTGCATGACTTGTAACCTTTGCCTGTTGCCTCTGATAACATGCATCTGAAAAACAAAACATCAAAAACAGATATAACCCAACGCCATAGAATGTCAGCTCAAACTTTTGCCTCTATAACCACAATAATAAAAGCATTCTATGTCTACTAGAACCAAACCCTGCAGACTCTTCATTTATCACTTTTGAGGCCCTCATCTTCAGGCCTGTAGCTGTTCCTTTTTGGGGGTTACTGCAGTGATTTTAATCAGCTTTGGCAAACAGTGCTATCTAGTGGTATTAGATTGAATATCTCACACTTTGTTGTCCTCCATAATGACCCACAATGGAGGACACTGTCAAAAGAACATAGTTATAAGATGGGGGAGGGCTGCAGCTCCCTCTGGAGATTTGTTCTCCTCTTTCTGCCCTTTACATCATTTAAAGGCACATTGGGATCTTTACATTGGGGAGAAAAAGTGGAAAAAGGTATGTACCGTTACTTTAGAATAAGCAGTGTTTCACAAGGTACTTATAGAAGGCTTCATTTAGTTTGCAATGCACCACATTAAGGCGTTTTCATGAAGAAGTTCAAAATGAAACAAATACAGTAGATGATTTTCAAGGCAGATCATTTCTGACCAAGGAGTCACCTTCTTTTTCTCTGACTACACAAAAACCAAGTAACAAGGTTTTATACACATGCAATTGAAACTCTTGTGAGGAGTTCTTAACTTTAATGTAAATGTATTATAATTGTTAGTGACAAAAGAATGGGTTTTTTTCTTCTTTTTGCCAAAAGAGGCAAAAATAAAGCAAAAACACAATACTAATAACAATGGAGAGATGAGAACTTCTATATAATTTGATCCCTGTTGATGCTGCTGCAGGGTAGGTGACGTGCGGTTACACCACACTTTATTTCCAAGGGCAAAGATTCACCATATGCAACATGTTTTCCTGCTATAAATGAAAACGGATGAGATTCTCACACATGCAGGACAAGATCATAGTCCATAGCTTTGTCCACAGGGGGCACCAAAGCTACCTACAGGTGCTTTAAGTGCACAAATACGACTCAAACAGCTGCACAGGTTTGGTTCATACTGATCCTTTTATTTGGTGTATTTACAAACAAGCACATGCAGGAGGTGGACAGTGACTGACACTATTAGGGCACTGAACTCTATGCAATAGTAAGACAGGAGGATGCTTACGGGCTACATGACACCAGAGAGAGAGGGGGGAGAGAAAGAGAGAGAGGAAGAGGAGGAGGCAGAGGGGGACAAGAGGAAGGTACTGAACTCATTATTACACTTACACACGTAGGTGAAAGTGCAGGATGTGCAGACACACATATGTGCACACATATCTCTGCTTTCACTGCCACTCGTGCTGCCATGCGCACACTCATACTTGCACTCTCTCACACACACATACAAACACACTCATATACATACATAATGAACCCAGATAGATAGAGAGACACTAGATGGGTCAGATAGTGTTTTTCCTTCAGAGACCTCATGATCAATAAATAGTACAGTCAATAAATTAGAGCATTTAGACTAAAACATCACTTTTAAACCATAAAAACAAACAGAAATAATATATTTCCATAGGTTTACTGACATAGTGTCTTTATTTGGACATGAGCAAATACCAAGAATTATCCATTTGATGGCTTTTTAATATTATCATAAGTTACTTAATATGAGCACTGATTTAAGGTAATGCTACCAGACAGTAATGCCATTGTGACTGTAATGTCATGCTACATGGCATCCACATGATAACATACGGAGAAGTGAGCTGTTCTGACTGTTCCTGGCTGTCCTGCAGAGTTTAAGGGAGACCTTTTAGCTCCTTTAGTGCCTGTCTCAAATTCATGTTCTGAAAAAAAATTAACCCAACCTTTTAGCAACTTTTGGGGGGTTTTAGATGTCAACTTACAGTCACACATGTAACCAAAGCTATGACATAAAAAAAAAGACCTTGAGTGGTATATAAAACAATATGCATAGTCATAAATACATAATATAGAGAATAACAAACTGATATATGACAAAAAGTGATGGGTTTCTTATGAGAATGTTGAAATAAACATATCACTTCACATCACAACCACTTGTACGACCACTATCATTAATATCAATGACTATGATGAGCAAACATGGCGGGGAGTTAAATACAAAAGCTGTGGTACAAGGTGAAGACCAGCCACCAAACCTACAGACTTTACAGAAGCATTCATGGATTACAAACATCAAGGTTTTATCACTGCATTTAATTTAAGGTCAGGTGGTTTGGATCGAGAGCTGAAAGGATTTTTGTAAAGTTTTTACTCCACACATGCTGCCCCTTTATGGTTATGGTCAAGTTGAGAGGTTAGCTACAGATTGCTGTTGTCTGATGTTATCTTCTATAACAGAGTTGGATATACTGATATTTTCTCATTCAACGCATTCATGGCACATTACTATGCTTCAAGGTATGAGGCTAAATCTAATCATTTTAAGATGTCAAGATAATGGCAATACATAAAGCACACATGAGGGAAGATATTGGATTTCATACTTAAAACAAACACATTTACCTTTTTCTTTTGCATGTATGACAACCACTTCATTTTCAGTTATATATGTAAAGATAAAGAAGTATTCCATTTACTATAATCATATCTCTTCTGCAGGCTGCTTGATGTGTTTCACAACCTGTTCACTCTTCTTCATCTATCTTTCTATCTATCTTGGTAATATCAATCTCGATTTATATTCATATATTATATAGATTTTTATGTATATTTTTACAGTCAAATATAGTAGCAGAAACATGTCAAACACACGTGAACCAGGCGATAAAGGTGAGAGGTCAACAGGGGTGAAAAGTCAATAGAACACAGACCTACACAGCTACAATTCACTACATTACTACGCAGTATGCAACAGGAGCTACGGCCCAGTTCTCCGACATGCCTTCTCCACCCAGAAACCTGCGAGCCACGAGTCCCCACAGCCAGGAGAGGAAATATTAAAGTGGCTGCTTCCAGGCTGTCGCCTGCTCACAACAGGCAGCTGCTGATCTGACAGCACTTGAATCTGCTAGTGGTTGATTACATGGAGTGTACAGAGTTATCCCCCTGTGATCATTTACAGATCAGTGGCTGACAGGGAAGGCAGAAATTGAGGAAAAAGGACGTTTTAAAAGGGATACTTCACTCTCAGATCAAAGGTCTTCCAGTGTGAAATGATCTGAGTTTGACTGGAGTCATTATTTCACACCATCTGCTGCACTCCTGCTGTTAAAATCCATTAGTTTAATGCTACCAAACTGGATGAATCGTGATGAGAGGAAAAACTCCCATATGTTCATACAGGGAGAAGGGCTGCAGACTATTCCTGATGCACATAAAGCAGAGCAGATGGTGTTTGTACTCAAGTCAAACCTAAACCAAGATAGTGTGAAATATCCCTTTAAGGGTAACTGAGCCTCACCATCACCTTTCAACACTCGCCTTAAATATATATATATTTATTTATCTATTTATTTATTTATCTTTATTGTCTGAGTGCAGCAGTTTTGGTGCTGAAGTTACATGATGAGGGAGGTGTAGCCGATAGCTACCAGCCCCTCTTTGTCTCCCTGACGACAGCGAATCCAGTCCTGGTCGACTCCTCCTAACACCACCAGTTCCTCCCCTTTGCAGAAGCTGAGCTCTGAACCAGTTCCAGAGTGGTCACATAGCATTCGCACTGACCTGAGGACACACAACATAGTCCTGTTCAGCCAAAGCCTACAGTTCCCTCATCCACACACCAGCCAGAAGAAATGACATCATCTCACATCATCATCACAAATGGTGAAGGCAAATCTTTGATGAGTCACGTCGCAGGATTGTTCAAAGTCAAGCTAGTGAGTCACCAGACATAGTTCTTCAAAGACAAAAAACAAGAGCTGGAGCGCTTCCGAAACCCACGTGTGCTCTTTGAGGGGAGAGAGAACATGTCAGAAAGGAGATGAAAAACCCTGAAGAAGTCTGGAGGATGCTCTGTCAATCTTTGTGAAAGGGGGGTTTTAAAGCATTTCTCTTTTTCAAGCATTTACCTAGAATTGGGCTTTTTATGTGAAACCACAGCAACTGATTAAATCATGCTGCATTCAGTATGAAACCCTGCTTCCCCAACAGGCCAGACAATGCTTATTTTTGAAAATAAAAGCAACTTTATGATAAATTTTATCATAACAAGGAATTAACTGTTGTGCCAAAAACCTATGGTCATGTCTGTGGAGTGATGGAGTGACCTGTGCACTCCATTCACAAAGCATATGCAATTTAGGTCAAATTTAGTTGATTAAAAGCCAGGTCATCTAAATACAGCTGAATTTGGATTTGACCTCTGAAAAGAATCTATTGTTTATTACTTTAAGGTCTTGTTTTTTCAATAAATCTTGTGATGCCTTGCATGTAACAGAGAAAAAACAACTGTGTGCAATTTTAAATACAAAACCTGCTTTCTATACAAAGTGTTAAATATGTAGTCTTACCATGATCCAAATATATAAATGTTATTTATTTTGACCTCTGAAAGCGCCACCTTGTGGCTCTTTTAAAATGTGACAACTATTGCCCAAGGTTTCAAGGATGATCAAGTAAGCTAGTCATAATTTCAAAAATTAAAAAGCTCAAAAAGCCTGCCAAATGTACCACTTTATTCATGTTGATATGAGATGACAAAAATATTATTAATTAATTCCCTCTTAACCACTCCTTTGCATGTTCACATATAAAAAGGCAAAACTCCACCCTCCACCAGCACAGCTTCATGTCTGTTGTACCTGAGTGGTCTGGGTTTGTCCATCACCTCCAGTGCATCAGTATCTTTCTCAGGCTCGGGTTCACTCTCTCCCTGCAGCTCTGCAGCCCTCCTTAGAACTGGAGTGGAGTTGCTGCTCACCATTCGGGTTAGTGCAGTTACACCAGGAGCCAGCCACTGAGAGGGACGCCTGCAGAGAGAATGAAGAAGAAAGCAGAAAATACAGTTCCTCTGATTTCTCTTACATGTTAGGCTTAATTCCAATAATTCACTCCAAACACTACAGTGATTGAAATAATTGCTTTCATGCCAGTGGAAAATAAATTGTTACACTTTCTGGCTAACCTGGTTGGTGGTGTGTGTACTGGTGGGCTGTTGGGGCTTTTAGAGGCTCCAAAGAGCCGCCCGAAACTCCACGGGACCTGAGCGCCACTGCCGACAGGAACAAAGTCGCTCCCTGTCTGCATCTGCAGACCCGGCAGATCTGTCTTAACCTCCTCTTTTTTCAGGCTCAGCTCAGCCAGGTTCCTGCTCAGTCTGCCTCCAAAACGCATCACAGCCCCCCATCCCTGCTGGATCACCTGTTATTTGGAGAGAACATGTGAGGCCAACATGTCAGAGAACACAGACTGAAAAAAACACATACAAATGTCAGTACCTGTCCTGCCTGCTG
Organism: Thalassoma bifasciatum; assembly: GCA_008086565.1. Lineage (NCBI taxonomy): Eukaryota > Metazoa > Chordata > Actinopteri > Labriformes > Labridae > Thalassoma > Thalassoma bifasciatum. The sequence goes on along the minus strand of RPOG01000357.1, from coordinate 56,394 downwards.
AGCCAGACTGTCCTCGTCATCCTCGGGTGGAGGTAATGCTCCGATCTCCTTCTCTTGCACCCACATCAGCTGAGGACTCGTCTGCATAAGAGAGACCGCAGCCTTGATTGGTGTCGTGCTGCTCTGCGTTGACCTCCCTGATTCTTCACTCTTTGGATTAGCCAGTGGTGATGGCTTTTCTTTGGTGGCTTCATGTTCTGGACTTCCAAAGCTGACCTCTGACAGAGTTTCAATATACCTGCAGCCTGTGGTTTTGGGCTGTGAGCTTTCTATTGATCCAGCATCCTGAGGAGGTGGACTGGGGATATGTGGACGGTGACTGTCTGACTCTAGGTGGTGATGCTGGAAGAGCAGGTCGAGATTGAAAGTGAGCAGGCTGAGAGGCTGCAGCACGAGGAGCAGTTCCTCAAACAGAGGCTGACAGGTGGTCAGTGACAGGCGCATGAAAGAGGTGGGGCGATAGTATGTCTCCAACACATCTGTAAGAAAAGATTATTATGGGTATAGACTTTACACCCGAGAAAAGAGGTCAAATCAAAGAGGGGAAAACTTACCACTGCAGGACTGAAGGTGAGAGAGCCAGAAATCAAGATGCTTGATGCTACAGAAAAAAAAGAAGAGGAGACAGTGAGAAAAAGCAGAGGTCAAGAGCAGAAAAATATAGATTAATATGAACTTGTAAACTCTGATTTCAGGATTTTTCATGTTTCCACTTAGTTGGCACTTTAGGAGGTATGATAGGACAGGATTTCTTCTTTCATACAAAACATCCCTATCATATACTCTGGAATTATCACAAGGAATGAAAAAAACAGATTAAAAGAATTACCCTGTGCCTAACAGGTTTTTCATTTTCATCTGTTATTAAAAAAATATCAATTGGAGCACCAATTTCCTTTAAAATCCTCTGTTCTGCTATTTTTCACATGCATAAAATATGAAAAGAGATACTTTGCTTTATTTTGGTTATTTTTTGTCTCTATTACCTTGTATAAGTCCTCTAAAAGTGGTTTTCATCAGTCTTTCAACCGGGCTTAATTTCATAGCGTGTTTCATAGAAGTCAAATGCAATTCAGTGTTTTCACAGTGATAGATAAAATACTTAACTGAAAATAAATTATTGATCATAAAACAGTGATGGATATAGAAGCAGAGACAAATGCACACCATTTGCAATAAAATGTAAATATCCAAGCTACAAAGAGATATTAATATCTCTAAACATATACAGTTGTATAATTTAAAAAGGTAAAAATATAAGTTTAAGATAAATAAAGGCAATAAATAGCAGTAAAATGAAGAGCTAAATTATAAACAATGACAAGTTTAAGATCTTGTCAATTTACAGGTTTCTATCTCACCCCCACATCTGTAAACTTACTTCAGGAGGCCAAACAGGAATGCGTTGAACCTGTGCTTGCTCTGCCTGAGCTGCGACAACTCTCCAACCCGATCTTGAAGGTTGAACAAGGCTTGTGTTCTTGGACCTTGAAGTGGATAGTGAGAAAAAGTAGGTTATGTATTTTTAAAGAGAGGGAGAGTGAGAGAAGAATCAATGGAAAAACTTAACACTGTGAGCAAAAAAATGTGCTGAAACTTGGCACTAATGAGTGGATCAATATCTGCATCCTGCATCACTGTTCTCTTGATTCAGCATTTCAGACTCTAAAATCAACCACAATCGTCTGAGTGTGGGAAAATGACAGCAAGACTGAGTCCAAGTTTTATCATTATCATCCACAAGGGAAATTACAAGTAAAAAATAGCCAAATATTAGGTCTTTAGGATCTAAATCTATCAAAGCTTATTTCTCTACCTGGCCGTGCGGAGGCCTGGACCAAGCTCCAAGCAGAGTTTGGCCTTCTGCCTGCAATCAGGTCACTCTGGTGAGGTTTCAAGCCATCAGTCAGCAAGCTGTGCAGGGCAGGGCAGAGGCACTGCAGCACCAGACGGCCCAGAGATGGATTTATAGTGCTGTCTCCTGATAAGGCCTGAGGGTTAAAAAAAAAAGAAAAAAGAGGAAGGAGGGAGGAGAAAATGGAAGAGAGGGAGGAAGAACACGTGGTGAGAGACAAAGACAGGAATGAATCAGAGAGGATGATTCAAAAGTGAAGAGGGACAGAGGTTAGGGCATAAATAAAAGTTTGAGAGAAACAGCGAGAAATGAGGGTCAGTGTAAACGATGAAGGATGACTTAGGAGACAGGGAGATTGATGGTAGTAGGAATTTTTTAAAACTACAAAACTCGGCTGTCTAGAAAGATGTTGCACTACCTTGTTAACTGAGATGGACTAAGAAAGACATTGAACAAAATATGTTAAGAAAGAAGAAGGAGTGAGAGAAAACCATTTTAAAGATGCATAACAAATTAGATTGACTATGATGTTCCTTGATACAACTACACTTAATGGCCACTCGCATAGATTTTTTGTGCCTTCTACTTCCTCCTGCTTCTTTGTGTTATTCTACAATCTTAAAAAGCAGAGGATCACAGAAAACTATGTTTTTTTCTCTCTGTGTTCTATAATTTGAACTGCTGTCCAAAAACAAAAGTTAAATCTCAAGATAAAATAAAATGATGTGAGATGAATTCCTCCATAAAGCTTAACAAGCATGCAATTGAAACACAACAGAACTAAATTCAGCAGTGACTGACCTTCTGAACAACAGTCCGGGAAGAACTGAACTGGGCCAAAATGGCTTCTACGGCCACACTGACCGCGCTGACCAGAGCTGGAGGGAGGAACAATAATCTACTGTTAGACTGTGAAAGCCACAAATATCAAGACCAAGAACCCACAGTGTACCAGAGAAAACTCAAACCTTTCTTCTCCTGCAGGAACAGAGAGGACAGGCCCACACCTCTCATAGGATGCTTCACATCTTCGCCCATCCAGGAAGTCTCTGTCCGCGGTACAGAGCCAGCGAATGAGACACTGCGAACAGCTGACAGCAACAGCAAAAGAGATACTATTGGAATACTATTTTCAAAACAGAAATTGAAGAGAGGCTGCATTTATCGCCTCAGACAGTTACACTTAAATTAAATATTTGGGTTATTAGTCGGAGCAATTAAGCAATGAGAAGCTTCGGAGTTGGCAGTTAGAAGCAGATGGTACAACTGACAACAAACAGAGTGTAAGGACATCATGTGAACATTTGTTTACTGTGACCAGCTTTCAACATCTGGATCTGTGAAGACAACTTTCTGTATGCAGCAGGGATAGACAGGATCCCATGCATTACTGTTGACTCACGCTGAAATGCACAAATGCACTCATTCATACTTGAACAAGCAGAATAACACACAGGAGGAGCTGCAGGAGCTATGGGGGAAGCTACCACATCGGCCAGGTAAGAAAACAAATACACAGATGTGCAGAGGGTGATGTTTGTGTACACAGATTCATATAAAGAAGTTATATAAATACACAGAGTCTTAGTTAACAAAAACCAATCAACTTCAGCTGCTTTGGATGTTTCCTCCATGTTACATAAAATTCAAAACTTAAACAAAATCCTTCACATTACAACAGCATCAAAAGCATCTTTGGTTTTGCCTGGCATGAAATGCATGCGCACATTACAACGCATCATGCAAAAACAAAAAAAATAATAGTGACTGACACGACACAGAGATAGAAGGACAGACAGAGGGAGACTAAGAGGAAAAGAGTGATAAGAGTGACTGGAGAAACCCTCTGACAGGAGCAGCTGTTACCCGTCTGTGGGCCTTCTGCAGATTTGAAAGCACTGTGTAGATAAGTCGTATCAAGTTACCTGCAGAGAGCTGACTCCTGATACATAAGTCACCTACAGTTACACTGTTCTTTCAAATCTGCAAAGCCGCCGGGTTGAAAAGGTGACTAAAATATGAGGGCCACTGTACTCAGAACAGAAAACAAAGACAGATACACAGAAAGGGAGAGAGGTAGAAAGTGAAGTACATGCAAGCAAAATGACAGACAAAATGAGAAAGTGTAAGATGTATGGAAAGAGAAGAGAGAGAGAGAAATCTTACTCGCCACGCGTGACTGCGGAGGAGCCTGGTAGAGTTTTGGGGGTAGGGGGGGCGCCCTGGGTGGGATAGGAGGGTAGAGGTTTGGATAGTAAAGGGGAGCAGCAAGAGCAGGTAAGGTGTGTGAGCGAGGGAAAAGCGGGGAGCTGAGGCTGGAGCCTGCAGAGCCTGGAGGGGGGGCTCCAGAGCGCAGGGGAGGTGAGAGGGCTCCGATTGGGGACAGGCGAGGGGGGGCTCCCCTGTGCAGGGGGCAGTTTTTAGGGTGGTAGAGGTAATATGTGGGGAGAGGAGGGAGTTCTTTACATTTTCTTTCCTTGTCTATGTATGAGTGTTTTTCTGAAAACAGTGAATCCACGGCACTGATGCTGTGTGAGTGTGTCATCATAACATCAATGTTTTTATACGGGGTGGTGCAACCTGGGGCCTCTCCTGCGCCGCTTACATTTGTGTCTGACTTAGTGTGTATGTCTGATTCACTGCAATACAAAGAGTCCAAATTACAGATGGAGTCAGACTCAAACTCCTTGTGTGTGCTAAAGAAATCCTCATCATCACAAGGAGAGTCTACACCAAAATCAGCCAGGGATTCATAGTTAAACCCAGAGCCTACATCAGTGCTGGAATCATCTCTGTGGACACAAGCTGAGCTGTCAGCCACAGCCTGCTGTGTGTTGCAGTGTTTGTCTGATGACTCCCTGCCTGCATGGCTATTGGGTCTTGCATCTGCAAAGGGCTGGGAATTACAGAAGCCAGGACGGAAGGGAGGGAGGGCAGCGTGGAGGAAGTAGGGTTGGGAGGAGGATTGTGCCAGACACAGTGGGGGGGAAGAAACTGCTTATTGAAAAAGGGGGGAAGAGATTAAAAATTTAGGGTGCAGGAATCCGAGGGCAAAGGGAAGGAGCGGAAGCAAAGAAATATGAGGAAGAAAAGTGTACCAACAGTGGAGACAACAAAATGGGATGGAAAGTTGAGGAAAAATATGGAAGATTAAAGAGAAATAATGTGGCAACAAAATGGGAAGGAGAGAGAGATGCAGAAAATGTTAGAGTCTGTCGAGATAAAATGCACATTCATGAATGAATTCCATCATCATGTCATATCATGCAGCAATGCATCATTTAAACAGCTGATTGACAGCTACACAGACAGAGTATGGGGATCAATGGAGTTGATTCATGAAGAGCGATAACCACGGTCTTTTATTTGAGAGGCTCTGACACCACAGGAAATGATACTGCTGCAATAAAAGCGTTAACGTTCAGCAGTCATTGCTGCTCGGTTTAAATTATTATTCTGTCAATCAGGTACTCATTCACCAATGGCTCCATAATTAAAATGCCACCATCAATCCTAAAGACTAATTATATTAGGAGCTGAGTTTTCATAATGAAATCTGGTTTTACTTTCGTTTCAAACTTGTCCTGAAATCTATGACTACAAAGTGTCAGACAGGACATTGAGTGCCTATCTCACTGTTTTGTACCTTATTGCAGTGCATGCCTTCATCACCTCTGGATCACCTTCTCTTTCTCTCTCTCTCTGTTCCTCTCTCAGTCCTCTGCTTCTACTCTGAACCTCTCTCTGCCTCCCTCCCCGCTCCCCTAGTACAGCATACAGTATAATGCTGAGTCAGTCAACAGATACAGATAGATACAGACTTCCTGCTACTTCAGTCTATCTCTGTGAAGACAAAGACACTGTGGAAACTCTTCACATCACAATTATTTACCTGAAACAGACTGACAATCAATGGGGAACAAAATGGGCTCAAAGCAATCATACCTTTGTTAGACTTGAGCTGTCTCTGAACAGTAACCAACACATGATACTTCCTATTTTTCAGACACAAGCTCTCAGCAATTGGTTCATTTACTAAGATCCTCCCCTTGGGCTCTTAAAGGTGTACACACCTTTTTTTTGGCCTGGTCTCCTTCAGTGTGTGATCAACTTTTAGTTTGAATTTTAGAATAAGAATGCAAACATTACTTGTATTCAAAAAACTTTCATTTTGAACAAATATAAAATCACTCACAGTTTCTCTTTTGTGTTTGAATATTTTAAAATGTGTCCAACACACTGGTAAACACTTTTCTTTTTCACAGTTGTAACTCACTTCCTCTGGATATCAAAATCACAAAATTTCTATTTACTTTTATTTTCTCCATCATTAATAAAATTATAGTCTTAATCAGCATTTATTTTTGTTTATAATGAAAACTCTAATGCATTCTTATTTTACTTTACTCTTTAATTAATTCTTTTGCATTCTTTTTGAAAACTTAAGATATTTTAATATGTTTTTAGTCTTGAGAGCTTTGGGCTCATTTTTTAATATGAGAGTGTTTAAATCAAAGTTGTTAAATGTTATGTTGTAAATGTAATGTTAAGATAAAAAAAAGTTTTGTTCATTTGAATATTTAGATTTAACCTATGCCTTTCTGTAGATGGACAAACGCCATTTAATCCTCAAGGTCTATGGAGTCCACTGCAGCACTGCTGTAACTTGATCTTAGTTATCTGTGCTGCTGCAGGGAGCATGGGTGGAGGGTACTAGAAAGAGAAGGTAGACATCTGGAGGAAAGCATCTCACTTTGATGTTCACTAAAACGAGCAGAAGGGGAGAGAAAAAGAAGCTATTTGAGGACACACAAATAGAAGGCAGTAAGAAAGTAGAGAAGGCTAAAATGAGGAAAGGAAGAAGAAGGTTGCAAGCTCAGTGGGCACTCCATTATCTCCCTCCCGTTGGTTTGAAGAGTGGATGAATAATTGAATAAGGCAGTTATGACATCACACTATGATAACCAGTGCAGGAAAGTTCCCAACCTCCTATTTCTCCTCACATTACCCTCACTCTCTTTCTCCTTCCATCTTCCTACTGTTACTCATGTTCAAACTCCAGCTTCCACTGTCTTGTTCGCTGCCTTCGCCTGTTTATCCCTCCCTCCCGTCGTAGTTTATCTATCATATCATGCATCATCCCTGTGTGACTCATGCTCAACCCACATCTCTTTGCTCCCCTTCCATACATCATCTCTATAAATGAGTCAACATTTCACCTCCCTTGGTTTCTGTTTTTGTCTTTTGCACTGTCTGCTGCTTTTATTTGTGCATCCCTGAAAAACAACTTACCAAGCACACTATTTTTTTTTCTGTCTCTGTTTATCTTTATTTTCTGCTCATCTTAGATTTATTCATTATACCAAGCTATTCTGATGAAGAGGTGTGACGATGGCACTATTTCCCTCCCAGTACCAAAGCCAATAAACCACTTAAATCAGACATAAAGCTTCTACTCTCTGACTAATATTTCACCATCTGCTTGCATGCTGTGTGTTATTGGTGCATGATAATTTACCTGTTGGATTTTTGAGGCTAATTACACTGTAAAAACTTTATGTCTTTCCAAATATATTCTTCTAATTTCTAGTCAAAATATCTCATCACACTTAATATAAGACACGGTTACCTAAAGGGAAACATTACAGTCAGATATTGGAACTTGTTTCTAGATTGATCATCTTGAATGTCCTGTTAAGTGAATCAGCTTAAAAAATATCTTGATTTAAATAATTTCTCAGATGAAAAAACATTCATTACTTGTCATAAGGTTTTGAAGCTGCTGAGTTATTTGTTTGAGATAAATCATTTTCTTTCAAGAAAAAGATTCAGCTTGAAAAGAGAAAAAGCTTCATTTAAATCTGCAGCTTATTATAAGCTTATTTTGAGACACAAAATTCTAATTACAAGAAAATATGGCTAAAATGAGTTTTCCCAGCTATTTTCATGATCACCCTTATCTTGTAAAGCTTAAATCTAATTCTCAGAGAATTTTCACTTGTTCTATTGGTGGATTTGTTTTGCTTATTACAAGCAAAAATATCTTGTATTGCTTTTTTACATAATTTTAGAGTAGCTTTTTCAGGGTAGCATTATTTCAAAATAATGGCAGTAGCATTTGATAATAAAAGAACCCTTTTCAACATAATGAGAAACGATGTCTCATATTTTAAATTTTTACCTAGAAAAATGCACTAGTTTCTAGCGAGAATATGCTAATTTTAAGGTATTTTTGGGTTTATTGAGGTTAGATATTTTTACTCATTTTGGGAAGTCTTGACACACCAAATTTTCTTTTTCTGTTGTTGTTCTGGTGATCATTTTGCTTGGTTTAAGTAAAATACTCCCAATTTTTGTATATTTTTTCTTGTTTTTGGAGGCTGGCTTTTTCGCAGTGTAGCCATGACACAAGAACGCTTACTTGCCCAACACTTCACATTATGGACATCAAAGGCAAATAATGCTTTATTCTCTTCCATTACAAACATAACCATGAACGGACCCGCATATGAAACTCCTGCCCCCTGTCCTCACATCCACCTGCCTCCTTTTGATTTGGCTGAGTAATGAGTGAAGTCTTTCTCACGTGAGTAAAAGCTTCTCCAGGGGTCATAGATCCCTGCTTCTTTAGTCAGAATATCAAGGTCTTTTAAAATATTTCTGTCTGAATTTGCTTGTTGTCTCTGAAGAATAATTTAGAACAATATTCCAGTCCCAAGCACTGACCACAATGCTGTAACTTGCTGAGGTTATTGTATCAAACATGTTTAAATGAATTTATTGTCACTCTAAGGTCAGGTGTATACATTAAAGAATGTGACCAAAGTGCTGTGTATTCTTCCTTTCACACTAATAAAAATAAATCTGCCTTCGTCTCTATTTTTTAATAAATTCAAAGTTAAGAGAGTTTAAAATGAGTTTAGTCAAAGCTCTTCTGCGCCTATTTTGCAAGAACTAAAGAAAGTCTAGAGTAACCAAACTTTTTAAATTTATCATGCCCTTGTTTAGACATGTAGGTCTCTTGTTAAAAAATAACTTGCACGTTGTCCTGTCTCATTTTTGTTAGCACTCTACTTTGGGGTTTCTGAAGGCATTCACATTTAAAGTGATAATTTTAAGGTTATCTCCTTTTTTGATTGGCCCCATCACAGAAATTCCCACTCACCTGAAACTCTTGACTCCAGAGTCCTTCCTCCATCGGCTAGTCCCCTCACCTCCACCTCCTCTTCCCTCTTCTCTTCTTCCCCTTTCTTGTTCTCACCCTTAACTTCTTCACACTCCCACTCTTTGCCCATGGTCCACAGGCTGCTGTCACTGATGGAGCTGCCAATCTTCTGAGACGGGCACAGCTCCAGTTGTCCCCCCTCCTTGTCCGCTCTCTGGAGCATCTCCTTCAGAGCAGCCATCGAGGTGAGGGCTGGTGGGGGCTGCATGAAGAAGGCCTGAGCCTGGGAGGTGTACTCCCACTGCAGACCGTCACCACCTTCCTTCTCCCTTCTCCACCTCAGGTTGTAAAGTATATCTGGATCTGGAGTGATGATTGTGGGGTCTGGATCTGGGTCGGTGATCACCTTTGTGGGAGGGGAGGCGCTCTTATTACGGAAGCGCAGCTCTTTAAAAGTCGTGGTCTTGGGGGGAACTTCAAGAGATGAACCTGATGAGCTGTGCTTCTTCTGAGCTTCCATTTGAACTTTCTTCATTTCCAGGGAGTGGGGCTGAGGGGGACCTTCACACTCAGGTGTGAATGCTATGAGCCAATCATACTTCTCTGGTTGTGCAGAATTGGCGAGGAGGGTGCTGACTTTGAGGGGCGGCTGAGATGTGGGGATTGGAGGTAACGGGCGAGGAGGGGGAGGGGGAGGGGGTGAATCTGGAAATACAGTAGGATACTGGAATAACTCATAGTTCGTATTCTTGGTTTTTGATTCATGTGTATTGCTAAGATTGGTGCAGTAGTAATGGTCAGAGCTCAAACCACTGTTCCTCTTCCTTCTCCTCGCCATCTCAGTGAAAGAGGTGGTTCTTTGCGTCTCCTTGATTCCCTCACTCGTTCTGCCTTCTCCAGCTACTCTACCCTCTCTTTCTCTGCTGCACCATGCTTCTCTGGTTGACATCTCTGCACCACATTTCCTCTCCTCTTTTTGTTGGAACTCATGTGACTCAACAGACCTGGAGGGGAAAACATGAGCTTCCTCCATCCCTCCCTCATCCTCCAACCCTCCAACACAAACTCCGAGCTCAGGACTGAGTTTGAGGAGCTCTGCTTGGGTCAATCCAGCAAGCATCAGCAGTTTACGAATCTCTACATCCAAAGCGTGGAAGGACGGGGGTGGAGGCAGGGCAGGTGGAGGCGGGATGGCCGGTGGCGATGAGGAGGAAACTGAGATAACTGGTGGAGGAGGCAGAGGTGGAGGGCGTGTGGTAGGGGGAGGAAGTGAAAAGGGGGTCTTTTCTTGTTCAGCTTGAAGAGCTGCGAGTCGCTGTGCCTCCTTCCTGGCAAGGTGACGCTTCCGAGGGGGAGGGATGGGAGGAGTAGGGGTGGGGATGGCTGGGGGTGGAGAAGGAGTGGTATACAGTGTGAGGTAAGGGACTGGCTTGGAAGTTGGAAGAGGGGGAATGGATGGTGGAGATGGTGGTAGGGGTTTCTCACACCTAAAAGTGGAGAATGTCGGAGAGGTGGAGTTGGGGGAGAAGGTGGACATTGTTGGCGAGGTGGAGACTGCCATGGAGGTGGTGTCTCTGCTGATATTGATGTAGGTGTGGAGGTCGGAGCTGACGCTGGCATGACGCACAGGTGGTTTGGGAGGTCTGGGTGGGGGCTCAACTGGGGAAGGGGTGAGAGAATCTGGAGCGAGATGATCCTCACAATCTGACGGAGCAGTGAGGTCGACCCCTGCGTCTGAGAACTCCTGAGACTCACCCATCACTCCCCGACTTTTATACAACTTCCAAGGAATGTCTATGTTTCCCATTTCATCCATGACATCCGAAAGATCCTGCTCTTCCAGATCTCCCAGATCAAAGCCCTTCTCGTGGAGTCTGGCAATGTAGGCCAGCTTCACTTCCTTATTCACTTTCTCCAGGCGATCCAGATGATCCAACCGATCCCTCAGAACATCCCAGTGTTGCTCACCCTCCAGATCCCATCGAGCAACTTGGATCACTTGGCTAAAGCGCTCCATTTTACCAAACTCTCCAACCGACTCAAGAAAGTCAAGCAGGCCTAGTTTTGCAACCTCTGAGTCGCCCTTTACTCCTAGGTAGTCAGGAGAAGGGGTGTCCAGGGCGGAGGGGTAACCCTCATCTGGGGAGCATGGAGAATCTTTTGAGTGTGATGTTAGGGTGAAAGGGTTGTGGCTAAGAGGGAGGGATGGGGGTGAACGGGAAGGGGGCTGGAAATCAAGAGCTTGTGGAAGAGAGTGGTTTTTAGGAGACAGAGCGATGGATAAATCATCTTGATCGTGAGAGGAGCAGATGGAGGAGGATTGATCCACACAGTCGGACTCCAGATCAGAGCAAGAGCTGATAGAAGTAGAGGAGGATGAGGTTGAGGAGGAAAGCGAGAACTCCAGGAGGGAGGGGGGACAGTCACAGCATGATGGCACCAGGGTGTCATCGTCATCATCATCATCATCGTCGTCATCATCATTGTCAGCCTCATCATCATCATCAATATCAATATCCCCGCTGCTCTCTTCCTCATCATCCTCTTCCTCCACTTTCATGTGTTTCTTGTTGTTCAGATTGGCACCTTCATCTGTGTTTTTTCCTTCGCTTTCCAGACTGGCAGCAGGGCAGGCAGAGGGCTCCATCTTGGCGTTTGCTTCTGGAGGAAGCTGCGACTGCTCCTTGGCTCCAGTCCCATCATGCCTCTGGGGCAATAATTGGGCCGGTGGAGGAGGTGGAAGCTGCAGTTGCTGTCTGATAGAGATGGTATTGTTGTTGTTGTGGTTATGGTTGAACATGCTGTTGTTATCCTGTGGTGAGCGCCCGTCGCAGCACAGGCAGGGGAGGCTGGGTTCATTGCAGTTTGGGTCTAGAGGGAGCATAGAGGGCAGCTGAGGAGGGGCTGCTGCCGGTGCAATTTTGGTTGCCGCAGATACACGAGCGCTCTTCGGTTTGGGTTTAGCTGTTTTGGAAATAGTTGAACTTGCTTTTTGTGAGCTAAACCTGGATTGGCTCACTGGTACTCGTGGCTGCACTCCAACCCTTGTCCTGGTAGGTGCAGTGGGGCCTTTAGCTGCCCTGCGAGGGGAAGATGAAGTGATTGTGTTCATGTTTTTATCCTCTCTCTGTAAACCAGGGCCATGAGCCTTTGGTGCAGCTGTAGCATTGGTCCGTCTGTTGACGTCAAAGCGTCGTGGCTTTGAAGGCTGAGAGGAGGACTGCATTTTGGGAATGGGACTTTTTAGGATGCTATGATATTTCTGTTGCTATAGAAACAATTCTTGCAAAGGCTGGAAAAATCCAAACTGTGATGCGCCGTGACGTTCACATCTTGGCCTGGGTCCCAAGATCCTGGAACATCAAAGGAGACACACAGTGAATTACGACTACGAGCAAATTCTGATCTCCAGAGTCTGTTTTCTCGCTCTACATGTGTCGTTGTAGGCTAAGTCTTTGAAGTGAAACTCGTCACTTGGACTTTCATTAAGTCTCACTTGCTTTTGGGCTTTCTATTTTATAATTGTCACAGACCAAGTCCAGAGAGGAAACAGCCAGGATGAGATCAGACACTGGCCCACAAACATAGTCTTTTAAAACAGAAAAAAATAGAACCATAAAGCATTGCAAAATTTTAGAAAGTCATCAATTCATTAATTAACAATAAAGATATTTCAGCTGATCACTTAGATATTAACTGGTAACAGTTTCTGCAGTTAAGTGTTTGCTGTTTTTTAATCTTATGTAGTAAACAAAGAACACATTAAGTTTTGAGCAGTTGATCAGACAAACTCACAAATCTGACATCTGAAGACATCACACCTTAGCAGAGATGCACAATATCTATAGTGTTATACTGGTATAGGCCGATATTGGCTTAAAAATGAGCCATCGGTTGTCAGCAGATATCAGTGTGTTAATGGTCGATTTGATTTTGGTGGCTGCTTACTTGATTAATGCCCGACCAAAGCACCATATCCTCAGTGCAAGAGTGACATTCACAGTACAACATGTTTCCTGTGAACAGAGCTCATGTTTCTTCACTCTGTCAATTGTACAGTTGTCCATTTTTGCCCTGCCTGCAATTATTGTTATGACTGACTTAGGTAGAGTAGTAGGTAATTAAGTATTTTATTGTTCTGCACAGAAAATGAATACTATAAAACAAATGTGATAAAAGTATGCATCATATTACTGTACGATACTTTCCATACAGAAAAGAGTTGATGATCTCTGAAATTTGGTGTGCAGAAAAAAATATCGGTACCGTTAATCAGCTAAATGAGTCGTAAAATATCAGCATATAAGATATCAGCTAAAAATCCAATATTGCGCATCCCTACACCTTGGACTAAGGAAACACTGTTCATTTCCTGAGGCCAAGCAAAACAAATAAGTAGAGATAAAGGACATGCCTCTTGTACAGAGCTGGGGTCCTTCAAGGCCAGCAGTCAAGTTTAATGCTAATGTTATCCCCCATTCTTCCCAATGTTCAAAGCTTTGTCATTTCCTCTCAATAAAAGCATAAAAGCCCCAGAAATAAAGAAGAAATAAAAAGGAAAATATCGAGCAAATCAGTTTGTAATAGACACACACTGTATTTATGTCAGCTGAAGGACTGATATGTAGTGGGAAATAGTTGCACTATAAATTTCTGGAGAAGCATTTTGATACTGAAACACATCATTTAGAACCATCTAAACACCATAGAAACGTGTTTAAATGTTAAATTATCATGCAGGTTTTTCATTTGGTGTCCTATTTCCAGCATTGTTTTTTCGATGTGTTATTTTCCAATTGAAATTCAAACACTCACCCACACAGATACCAACTGAAAAAATTCTCAGCTAATTTCTAGCTAAATAACTGACACTGATTATCTTATTTCTCAGTTTTCAGCCTCACTGAGCCCTGATATTCATGAGTTAACAGCAGTCAAGCTGTCTCCATCTATGCCACTCCATCCTTACAATCTGACAACAGGCACAACCATCTTTGTGAAAAGAAATGCCAGTAAAAAAAAAAAAAAAAAGAAGAAAAAAAAATACACAGCACCTGGAGCAATCACTGAAATAACGCGGTTTTAACTGGGGCATGAAATAATCTTGCAGCAGAACTAAGCTACAATACCTTTTTCAGCACATACCGAGGGCTATTGCTCCTATATTCCTCCACAGTGCCCTTCACATCACTGAGGAATATAAAACACTTTGCTTTTGCTTGGCCTTGACGAAACATTAGTGCCAGAAACGCCTTAATATGACATGAAAGCAGACTATCATGTGAAATTTAACCCGTCCTGCGCACAGTGTATACCCCTGCATATATTGATCCCACAGAGCTGATGGAGACAAGGAGGATGGGAGGAGGAGGAACAGTGAAGGAGGGGATACCTCCAACCGCAGCGTCCTGATACACAGGCCCATCCGCCCTGACACAACTAAAATATCATTTACTGTTCAGCGATGCAGACTGAAAGAGACAATAACAGCACATTTTGCGTCAAACGCCTCCATAAAAACCTCCCTGTAAATAGCGTGATTGTATGTTTCTTCATCTACGCAGACTCCGTGTCAGATCAGTCGGTTTGTTTGTCATAACCAAACAGTGCACGCTCTTTCGGAAGCGAATCAAATATCCATCACACGATAATTCACAGAGACTGTACTCACGATCAGATTGAGGTGAAGATGGTTGAAGGTCTCCATCTCATCGGGCTCCCTCTCATCCCAGTCCGAGTGAATGTGAACGTCTCTACGACGGTAACAGCCTCAGCATCTGTCTTCTCGCGCGAGCATCCAACAATACCCCGCTCCCCAACCCCAACCCTACAAAACCACACCCCTTGTTTGCCTGATTCCTCAAATCCAATTTAACTTCAGTCATTTCCAGCCTAACTCCTCATCAAAGATAAGTTTTGATCCCTGTGTTACAACCATGAACGTTTCTCATATATATTTGTTACAGAAATCTTGATTGTATTATAACTCTCTACCATGTTGTTTATTGAAACACTGGTCTGAGACAGTTAATTTAGCAGCATCATAAAAAGATTTTTCTGCCCTCCTTTTATGATCTAATCCTCTTTTTACCCTTCTGTTGTCTCTGGGTCACTTTGACCCGATTCCAAAAGTTACATTGTCATGACTTTGGTTTTCTTTCATAGAATTGCTTGAAAATGACATAAATGAATCCATGCTGGTGTGCAATACTGCAAAATGTGGTATTGACTTGATACGGGGTACATATAGGGCCAGTATTGTCAATATCAATATCAATACTTTTTTGACAAAGATCTTAAATATTACAAAATTGATCAAGAATTTCTGGTCATGAATGGAGGTGAATGACCAATTTTTCATCCAGAAAAAAATTCAAGTGCTTTAATTTTTTTCTAATTTGTTGTAAAACAGTACATTTGAATATCCATGTAAACATCAGTATCAATACTTTTTTGACATAGAACTTAACTATTACAAAATTGATCAAAAATTTCTGTTCATAAATGGGGGTAAATGACTGATTTTTCAACCAGAAAAAAAGTGCTTCATGTTATTTTATTTTTTTCTAATTTGTTGTAACAGTGCATTTAAATATTCATGAATGTCAACAATTATTATATTTCAACATTAAACGAATCATCTTGATTAAACAGCTTGTATATTCTGGTAGACTATCAGAGAAACATAACAATATTTAGAAAATCTGCATTATACTGATAATATTGCTCTTATCACAGAAGTATTGATCAGTACCGATACCAATGTTGGCATCAATATTTTAGATCTATTCGCCCACATGCTATATACATATACATGCTATATTATTTGCATGAAAATTGTTAATGAGGATTTTCGTTAAATCATGAACGTTTTTCTAAAAATTTACAGCACCTTGCAACCATTAAAAAATTGAAAGGATTTCAAAACAATATTTTATATTTATATGCTTTCCCCCCCATATTCTTGCCAGATTGGGGGATAACATATTTATGTTGTTAATTAAATGTACAGCTTTAAATCAATGCGATAAAAAAACAATCAAAATATGTTCTAAAAAATTAAAAATAGGTCTTACAACAACAGGTCACAATGTTTTCTATTTAATTTAATCAAGATTTAGTAACAGGGGATGTCAGTGTCTCCTTCCTCAGCAAAGGATACTTTGCAGCAACACTTTTGAAACCCAATGTATTCCAATTTGGAAAGTCTGAAAACGTTGATTGAAGATTTTTATCTTTGTAAACATTTTTGTATTCTAATCATTATGTTTTTATGCCCTAGAATAGACATACAAGAAAGAACCACAGAAAACGCTTGGTCACATTATATTTATTAAAAGCATATCATCCAGGCCTATACAGACTTTACAGCAGCAATATAAAAATATATGAATTTATAATAGGCCAGCTTTCTCCCTCTGTTTTTTTAAAGAAACATAGTGCCATAAATGTGCTGTTTTTGGAGTCAGATTTTTGGGCTTTCTACAACTTTACCCGGAGAGGACAGCACAAAGCAGAACATGGGAAAGAGAAGTGGGAAATGACAGTCGGGGAAGCAAGTCATTCCCTCATCTTGACATCTACTTTATGGGTATGTGGCTCCATCATTAGACAAAGCCTGTGCCTGCTATGTAAAGTTTTCCATTAAAACTTTTTCAAGTATCTGACCTGAGGATATTTGTTGAATTAGTTTCTCAAGCATCAAGTCAGACAGCCATGATAGCTCAAAATGTCAGTGAAAAAATGCAGTGTCATTGTTTAAACATCTACAATCCTCAATAAATACATAGCATAACATAACATAACATAAAGCAAAAGATACATGCTGTTCAAGGACATTTACAGCCAAGCAAACCAGCAGGATTCCATTTCAGGTTAGACTTTTCAGTCTCTTCTTTTGAAAGTAAGAGGTATTACTTTGTTATAATTACTGTCCTATTATGACCTGGCTGATGCACTTTCTACTGTTCCTGAATCCCTCTCACTTGTTTCTCTTGTAGATTTTTTTTGCGAAGTTGAGAAAGACTGAGTGAGGGAGGTTTTGTGCGTGGCATGCAATGAGTTTCTGTAGCCGCTGGTAGCTCTCATCTTCATAGTTTCGGTACAGTGTTGGCATCTGCAATGTGTTGTACAGGTCCTTGACTTTTTTAACACTGGCATCATCGTGGCGTCCGTAACAAGCCTGGGGAGAAGATCAGAATGATATAATGTCAGGGACCAGATCTTAATTTGTGAGAGTAGAGAACACGACACATATTTGGGAGCAAGAGTATAATTTAAGAGAAGATTATATTGAGAAATTGAAGTTGTTTTTATTGAATTTATGTGACAGGGGCTAGAGATACATATTTATCATGCTCCTATAAAAATGGCTGTGATAAGGAGCCATACCTCCAGCTCTGCTCTCTGTTCAGGGGTCATTATTTGCAGAGCTTTCACAACAAGCCAGCTGCATTTGTTATCCTGGATGTCTGTACCGATCTTCCCTGTCACAGCAGGGTCTCCATAGCAGTCCAAATAGTCATCCTACAAACCCACACACATTAGTACCTCTAAATGGTGACATTTCTTATGTGTTTCAGAGGAAGGAGAACATGAAAGACTTTACCTGAATTTGAAAGAACTCGCCCATCTCAAGAAGGATGTGTTTGGCATTATTGTGTTCCTCTTCACTATTAATTCCTGCCTAAAAAATAAGGTACAACCATGAGATATTTTTCTTTGACTTTTTATTCCTGAGCCTATTCATCACAACGTATTAAACTAAGCATTTCAGTGTGCCATGTGTTTTTAACCGTAAATAAAAACTTACTATGTACATTGCGGCTGCCACCGGGAGATAAAAAGAATAAAAGGCAGTCTTGTATTTTACAATAGCTTTATACCTGAAAGACAAAAAGAGAAGCAATTTGATCAGTTTCCTTCTTGAGGCACATAATTGACAGCAGTTTTATTTTACAGATTAATGTTCGCCACCTCTCCATTGTGAATCTGTTGAGGTCTATCTGACCAGGGGGAGCAGTCATAAGGTCGAGAGCCTGGCCAAGCTCAGTCTGGAAAGATGTCTGAAACAAACAGAGCTGTTAAACAAAAAGATCCTTCTTGTGTGTCAGCATGTGTGAATAAACAGGACCTAGAAGTACCTCAGTAAATAGCTCCAGTAGATGGACATAGTACGGCTGATCCCTGCAATGTCTGCGTAGTAGTCTGTAGATTGATCCTTCGAGGAGAAATGAGTCGTTGATGGCATCCAGTCCTATCCCATCCTTTGAAACAAGCAGACAGGACTGACATCAAAAACAAACCGCACTGCACATCATCAGAGAAAATTAATCATGGCACCACAAACAACAATACGAAACTTAGTGTGTCCGTATTTTGAATGAAGATTTTAGCTCCTACCTTCTTGTACCAGCAGGGCTGTCCTCTGCGGGTCACAGATCCGTCCATGATATCATCTGCCACGAGGAAAAAGGCCTGAAGCTGCAAACATCAGAGACAGAAGTCAGTTAATTAACAGAGTACATTTACTTGAGGACTGTACTTTGTTCTTTGAATATTTAAGTATTTTTAAAAGTAAGTACTTTGGTACTTTAACTTGAGTGAAATTTAGACAAACCAACTTTTACTTGTAGTTGAGTAGGGTGACCCAAAGTCCTCTTCTACCCGGACACGTCCCCTTTTCTTGGTCAAGCAATTATGTTCGGGGGGGATTTTAAAAAATTCCCCAAAGTGTCTGGGTTCTACTCAGTTTGTTCTACAGACCATTGATATTTATAATGAATAAGTAAGAATGAAAACTTGGCTTTGTAGCGAATTTTTTTGGGCCACATCAGGTCAAAATTTTGAAATAAAGAGATTGTCAGATTAAAGGGGCAATATGAGATAAAAAGTCGAAGGTTTGAAATAAAAATTCAAAATTCTAGGATAAAGCAAAATTTTGAGATAAAATGGTAAAAAATGTTGATAGGCTGAATTGGGATTCTATACGTTATTTATGTTTACACTATAGAAAATGTTCTCTTCAAACAGAAAAGGGGTGTTTTTAATAAATTCATTCATAGGTGATGAAGCTATTTTGTAGTCTTTCAGTATCTTACAGGTTGGGGGGTCCTCTTTTGGAGTTTTCAGAATATAGTCACCCTATAGTTGTGTATGATTAGTATCAATACTTCAACTCAAGTACAAGAGCTGAGTGCTTTGTCCACCACTGCTTGATTGTATAGATATGTTGATTAATCCAGAAGTAATGTGTTCTTACCAGCTCTATGCACCAGCCCACCGTGAGAGCCCTCTGCACAACGTCCTGTGTAAGCTGAGTGGGTGGGAGTAACTCCCTGAGTGAGCCAATCACAGACAGGCCTCTGTTCCTCTTGCCTCCAGGTGAGTTGAACAGTAACACCTAGGACACAAATGAAGCCTATGTGAACATTCTGCACTTGTGACAAGAAAACCACGCACAGACAGACAGTACATACCTCTCTCAGCCTGTTGAGAGCATCTAAAAGCGCAGGATCTGTGAGGTCCTGCTCCGACAGCTCCTTCACCAGCTCCTCAAACTGGTCCTCAAACAGCTGAGGGTCTGACAGGAGTGCCTTCTTACTGTGCGTCCCGTTGCAAATGTTGTCCCCCTGAAAAGAAGAGATGCACAGCAGAGAAGAGCCATCCTTTAACTTTGGTTGGGGGACTGACAGCCTCGTAGTCCGGATTATTTTAGAGCCGTTTAGGACCCAGCTCAGCAGGCGTCTCATTCTCAATCATCCGTCTAACTCTCTACAACAACCAGCGGTCGGACTGCACCGGTGAGAGTTATCACAGCTGAGGTAAACTGCCAAGATATTTAGAGATAACCATCTCATAGTCTTAGTTAGCTGACCTTAGTAAACAAAAGCAAGGACTACACGGTGACTGGAGAGCGAGCTTCCTTCTCACTTAAGGAGCGTTAGCTGACAGTAGCTTATATCGTTTCCCATCATTCACTGCACTCACAAAACAAACTGTAGCACAACGATTTAAAGTACTTCTTATTTCTCCACATGAACTCACATACCATTATGGTGCTGTCTTCTTGTCCAAAAATGATCAGTAAAATACAGCCAAATGTTAATCTTCTGATTCTACTTTATGCTATTAACCTGAAGTCTGTGAACGTCTCTAGTATCCAGGATGTGCAAGTTGTAGTTCACGTCCGCGCCTCAGCCCGTTTTATCAACAAGCGGCAGGACTGGATTTCCCAGCGTCCTCTGCGAGTGTGGCGTGGGGGGCGTAGATAACAAAGGCACCTTTTGTGAGTTAGCCTTCTGATTGGCCAGCACCATCGAACCAGGATGGGCTTTTACACTGGCTGACCAATAGGAGGCGAGAAAAGGCGGGGTTAAGGTGTGGAGTGGGGTGATCCGTGAGGGAAGGGATGAGCCCATTGTAGTTTTACTTTTCACGCTGATCTAAATTGACTTAGTTAGAGAGTGACCACATTTAAAAAACCCCAAAAGAGGACACCCGACCCGGCCACTTGGAGAGCATTACATTTTAAAGTCAAAAATATTTCAAGATAAAGAAAGATACTCAAGTACATCAAAACACATTTTTAACACTCCATTTCTGTTTCATGGGAAAATTTTCCATGATGTAAATATGCATGACACCCATTTTCAGCAGTTAAAAATATAGAAGATAAAAAACTGTTTTTTTGGGGATTTCTATCTTTCATTTTTTTTTCTTTCCTATTTTTTGGGGGGGGGGGTCATATTAGGTCAAAATTTGTAAGATTAAGGGCAAAATTTCAGTTTTCGTCATTAATATTGACTATTTATCACAAAACTTCAACTTTTCGTCTCAATTTTGACTTAAATATCTAAAAATTTTGACTTTTTTCTTACAGCTTTGACTTTTTCACCTCAAAATTGTGACTTTCTCTTTTGAATTCATTTTTCAGAATTTGACTTTTTATCTCAAAATTTTGAGTTTTTTTAAAAATTTGCCTTTTTTTCTCATAACTTTGGCCTTTTTAGCACAAACTCTTACTTGATATGGGTCAAAATATTTTCAACACCAATCACATTCTAGATTAAATTAATGGCACTACAGTATATCTGCAATTTGTCCGTGTAAGTGCATTTTGACCTGAGCATTTTCTGCCTGAGAGCGCAGCGCAAGCAGTCAGAGAAAACCTGGGCATTTTGGGGGATTTATAACACCCACCCTGACATTATTTCACAACCAAAAAGGAGGTCATGTCCAGGCAAAAGAGGACATTTGGTCACCCTACATAATAGACAAACTAAACAAAAACCTTTGTTTATACCTTTGAATGAATACCTTTCCTCTTCACAAAACATACAAAAAGTAGTACTATTTTTATTCGATGTCTATCATTTATTTCATAGCATGAAATACACAAGTTGCATTGAAAGTTTTGCCATAGACACAGCTTTTGGAAAATTGAATTAGGTGTCATTATTCAATACATTTATTATTCCGGTTTCAAGGCTTTATCCTGTGAAGCCTGCCATATAGATATACATTTTTTTCCCAAATAAATAATATGTAATGCAAGACAGGAGAGGTAGAAACAGCTCATTGCCTTTTAGGGTTGTTTGTGTGTGTGTTTGTGTACAGGCTAATTGTGTGTGCATGTTTGTCTGTTTTTTTCGAATCAGCTCATAACACATCAGTGTATTGAAAATGTGCCTTTGCCTCTGGGGAGTCACTATCATCACCTTGTGAGCACACCAAATAAATAAATAGATAAATAAATAAGTGAATAAATAAACATACAAATAAATAAATAAATAAATAAATTTCGTACAGCCACATACACGTTACACTTAAATTCCTGTATGTAGTTCTGTCTGAACCTTCATATTCATCATTACTGGACCATCAGCATCCATTCACAAACTCTGAGGTCCAAAGAAAACTGATTCAACATAATATAGGATAAACCTCATGACAAATGTCTCTGTACATTTATTACAACAGACGCTGCACATAGGCAGAGTCACAGTGCAGTTAATACCTCTGTATCATACAAGATCAAGCTGCGTTGGTCATTCCCTTTCTGAGCACTTAAAATTTCTCCGGACTGTATCAAAATTATATTTGGCTGCAGTGGCTAGTTTTGTAGCCATCTGTCAGGAAACTCTGGGAGCTCTGTACATCTTTGACGCTGACGTTCCCCTTCAGTTATCTATTAACACACACATACACACACGCACGCACGCACGCACGCACACACATACACACACACACAAACACACACACAATTCAAGTGGCAATCAAAGGTCTTGGGTGCAAGAGGAAAAAATGAAGAAGCATTGTCAAAACATGCAGAAAAGACATTTTGAGGACGTGTATACGTAGTCACACAGAGGGTCAGGATCAATACACAAGGTTCCTGCTGTATTTGGGCTTTAGCAAAAACATGCACATATGCAAATCAAACCATTGTGTCAAAGCGCCATCCTCGGAGGATACATTTCAAAGGTTGAGCATGTGTCTGTGGCGTGCATTAAGGTAAATGTCAAAAATGCTGGCTGCCTTTTATTAAAGGCCAGTGTGTAAGCGAAGAGGTGTGGAGGAAGTGTGAACTTGAACCACACACACACACACACACATGCACACACAAAACAAAAACAAAAACAACCTCTCAGAAAAAGGTTTCACATTAGAGATCACATAATCATGTGTAACCTTATTCGATTATCTTACATTGTTCACAACTACCCGACTTTCTTGAGATGCATTTTTTAATAAATGGAAGACAAAGAAGGGTTTTCATGATCACTTCACCTGAGTGATCCTGTGGATGAAGAGCAATGTACAAAAGGGTCAGAAGCAACTTGCAACCTATAATAATGTAATGGACTGAAGCATGACTGAGTCTCTGGCTGTCGTAGCACGAATGCTTGTCAAGTTCTACCTCAAGCTTCAAGGAAAATACATTTCCAGATGAGTCTTTGGGCTTGAGAATTCAGAAGAGAAGTTACCTCTTGTAAGTTGTCTTGGTCAGTTTTCACACAGAGTCAAACTGCCCAGACTTGAACATCCTGTCGTGTTTCACTGAAGTTGAACAGTGAAAAAGTAGGAGCTCTATGTTAATGTTCAGAAGGATAAAAAGCACCACTGAAAAAGGCCATTTGCACAGCTGGCCTCAGGTGACATGGACGAGAGGGATCAATTCATTCAAAATCCAGTGCTAGATATCTCCTCTCGATCTTTCTTTTTCTCATCCATCAATCTGCCCTAATTCCTCCCCATCCTTGTCTTCCTAAAAGCCCTGTGAACTCATATGCCCTCTGTTGTACCCTTTTCCTCCTCACAGAGCAGACTCTGAGTACAGAGCTCCCGATGACCCATGCGAAGAATAGGGTGTAACTAATCGACGTAGCGATGCAGAGGAGGAGCTTAAATCCCCACAGCTGCGCAGATGGATCCCTTCTGGCACACGACTGCTGTAGTGCCGGTTGTGTCGACTGTCACTGTGGGAATGATGGTGTCCTCGACGATGGGGCTGATGGGAGTGATGGTTTGGGTGTCCTCTAGTGGTGTTCCAGGGGGTACGCAAAACCTGAGGATTTTGGAAAAAAAATCTTTAGGAAAATATTGCAGCTCATTTGTAGAATCACCAAACTACTCTAATATAAAGGAGAGGAGAGAGTAAAGTTATTTTAAAGTAGGGCTGCATGTGGTTATATTGCGATAAAGGATATACATCTTGATACTCTTTGATGCATCAAATGACACTGGTATAATGATTCAGGCAGATCCCCTGAGGTCTTGATACATTTGCCTGACAATTCGATGGTTGCAATAAAGTGATCTTATACATCTCATGTGCAGCAGCTTTTGATATATCAAGAGTAAAGGATATATTGCTCACCTCTATTTCAAAAAAAATAATTGAAAAACAAAATAGGTAAAAAGGAAATTGTTGTCCTACTTGTTCCAAAGGTAAATGATTGGGGGCAGCACTCTCAGCTCCAGTTTTCCTTTTTGGCCCCTGTCCTGTGTTCCCAGCATGCTCTGAAGAGGGTGAGAGGTTTCGTCTGGAGCGCTGCAGGAAGCGAGCCATCAGAACTCGAGTCACCTGAAGGTTGAGTTAAAAGGTTAGTGTAGAGAAAGATATAACTGCCTTGTGTTGTTTTAAAGTTCCACCAAAATTTGAAACATTATTTATCGCACTAACCTTTAGGTCTCCAAGAGAGCGGTTGCAATCTTTAGGTAAACGCAGTGGTGAGGTGGGGAGGGTTTTGGAGGGGACCTGCACCCCAGTAGCTGCTGCTGGTTTCATGCTGCCTTTTGTCGGCAGTGCTGCAGCAGGAGGTAAGAAGGTGCGTGGCAACAAACATGCCTCAGAGGATGGACCTTTGAAATCAGAAACAGGAAAAAAAGATTCAGGTGCTCGGTTACCACTTTTGTATATGATTTTCTTCAGTTATTACACTTAGACGTCAAAAAAGTGCAGAAAAGTGGAGCGTAAAGAAGAACAGATAAAGAATGTGAGGCTAATCAGTTGAAATGATTTACTAAAAGTTAAGGTCAAGATTAACCAACTAGCTTTGACAAGAAACAAACGCACAACATTGAACAAATGACCAAACAAGAAGAAAATACATTGCTGTGCATAACTTTTGAACAACAACAAAACAAGAAGGTAAAGAGAAGAAACTAAATAACTTGGCAGGAACCTCTGACAAAACATCATGACACTGTGCTTAAGATTTGCAGGCTAACAAAGAAGCACCATGCTTTAGAAGATTTTCTCTTGCTTGGGACATTATTCTGATAACATACTAATTAAATTTAACTGGCAGAAACTGGAGCATCAGCTGCCCCAGGGTAAGTTAGTTGGAAGCAGTTTTAATTTCTGTGATGATAAAGCTCCATTAAGTCCATGGACACTGCTTTGGTTCGGGGTGAGTGACCACCAGATGTAAAGGCACAGTTCTGTGCATAAAGGCTGGAATCATCGTTTTGGCTTTCTGGAAATAGGATGAATACAACTCTTATTTTGCTGAAGTGCACCTAAAACAGCTGGCAGAATTGTCTGCTACAAAAAAATATATTGAATTTGAATCACAAACCTCTTTTAAATTCACATCAATAAAGACCATAAGCACCTGATCTTTTGGGTTATAGCAGCAGTGTCATGAGATTTCAAAGTCACAGGAAATACTTGAGCATGAGTCTGGAAAATTATCATGGATTAGTGACTTCTCTGTACTTTCAGAGACATCTAAAACAGGACATATCTTTAGCATCAATCCGTCTATCAATTACTTTACTGACACCAGTGGATACATCAGATGTCAAAAGATCCCTCCACAATAAAAGGAATAAGAACTCATGGTTTTCTAAAGAATGTAAACACTTATAAATCAGAGTCCATTATGAGTTGCCTACTGTTGTGGTCAGACAAGAATTTAATTCTCCTTATTCATTTAAGTATAATCAAATCACTACTAATTCAGCTGTTGTGACAGTTTCACTGATCACTTGCAATTAAGGACTTATTTATATTTTTCTTTCTGTTTAAATCTACATTTCTAGGAGAGGTTGATAATTTTGGCTATGAACACCAAATGGGTTGCATTAAATCAGCATGAAGTGTTTATATTTATTTTTTCACCTGTAAATGTACAGTCAGGTGTGAAAAAAGACAAACTACAAAACTACCTCAATATCTTATTTTTAAGGCATTAGCTCTCACCTGTGTCCGCAGATCCTTTGCTTCCCCCGGAGCCAAAATCAACTGCAAAAGAAGAGATAAATATACAACTTATGATAAATGCATCAGTGCTGACACAAATGGACTCTTGTCTGTTTCTTGCTGACCTGTATCAGTAGAGGAGCCAAAGCCAGGCTCGCTGTGTGACCTCACAAGACGCAAAAGTCCATCACTATCATGTCTTATAGCTTCTCCATCCTTTTCACTCTTCCCAGCCCGTCGACGGAGGTACAACAGTTGGCCGAGGAGCTGCGGTCCATTACCCTGACCAGCAATTGCCTCACAGGCAGCTGAGGGGGGAGAAATGAGAGGAGCAGAGGAGACAGGGGCGGCTCCTTGACGTGAGGGGGAGCAGAGTTGTCCTTGCATCTCTGTGATGGAGGAGTGCTGTTGTGAGGTGGAGTTTCCTATCGCCTCCAGCTGGGAACAGCTACTAGCTAGCATAGCCTGGCGCAGCAAAACTGGGGACCTGCAGGGCAAAACGAGAACAGAAATGATATTTATGAGTTTTTGTGCTTGCTATAGAGTTACTTTTGGATAACACAAATTCAAGTGCCTTACATTATTAAAATGAGTCTGAATATGTCATTGTGCTATGGTAGGGTGACCACACTCTAAAAGCCCAGAGGACAGCCCCCCCCACCCAGCCTCTTGGAGATCCTACAAAAATATACTCAAGACAAAAAAAAATGACTTACATAACCAAAACATTTATTCAAGGCACTCCTTTTCTGTTTGAAGGGAACATTTTCTGTGTTTCAAAACATCCGTAACACTGGGGAATACATTTTTTGTTGAGTTAGGTCTGACAGTTGTTTCTAACTAAATTTTGGGTGTGGGATCCAAAACTGACCATGTCAAGTTTTTGAACTATAGGATCCCTGTTTTCTTAAAAAACACTGGGAAACAATGAGTAAAATTTTTTAGTAAAAATAGACTTTATGCTGTATAAACTAAATTTGCACGCTGTTTCCAAAATTGCAGCCAGTTTTTTTTCCAGCAGTTCAAGTTTTTTATCTATAGATGAGCAAATTGAATCAGTGGAATTTTGCTTATCTGGAGGGGAAGCTTGAAGTGCTAGAAAAAACTGACTGCAATTTTGGAGTCAACACGCCAATTTTGGTTTTGATCAGCAAATAAATCTTACGCAACAATTTAAAAAAAATGTTTTCCCCAATGTAATGTATTGAAGCCCATTTCCATCCTGAATATTAAGAAAAACAGATTTGTTTGACATTTCTTTTTTTTAATTTATCACGTATTAAGTCAAAATTCTGACTTTTTTCCAATAATTTTGCCACTTGATCCCTTTTTTTTTTTGCAGAACTTCGACTTTAAAATCTCAAAATTTTTACTTGTATTTATTTTAAAATACTGATATTTTATCTAACTCAAACTTTTTAGCCAAAATTTTGACTCTTTTCTCATAATTTTCACTCTTTATCTGAAAACTCCAGCTTTTTATCTAAAGGTTTTGTCTCTTTATCTTATATATCAATAGTCTGTAGAACAAGCCGTGGACAAACCCAGACATTTTGGAGAATTGTATGTGATCCCCCAGACATAACTTTACCACCAATAAGGAGGACATGTCCAAGCAAAAGATGACATTTTGTCACCCTTTGCTATGTATGTGTGGTTGCTGTCACCTGTATGTATTGGTAGCTGTGCTGGGTGAAGAGCAAGAGTTGGACCTCTCCCCTCTGATGAAGCGCCTTGCTCTTGGCCCTCCTGCCAGGGGACTCTCTGGGGTTTGAGAAGGGGGGCATCGAAAGCTGAAGTACTCTCCTCCTTCTCCATCACCACCACCACCTCCAGCGCTCCTGGTGCCCCTCTCTCCTTGGTTCTTTAGCCCCACCTCCATCAGACAAGAATCCTCAGAGGGGGACGAATCATCAGGTATGTCCACAATTTCTGACATCAGCAGAGATCCACTGTCCATGGACACTGATAAAAGATTCATTTTGTTACAAATGAAAAATAAAAGCTGTTTTAAACTTGAGCTTACAGTGCTTCCTCAAATCATAGCCGAGTGTTTAGGATAACTACAAACATGACAAACGAACAGGATAAAAACTGTTGAATACAAATATTTGGATGCTTTTGAGCACAGCTGGCCAACTCTGTTTTCTGTCAGTCAGTTGAATGGTCAGTTTGATACCATTTTCTTCTTGATTCAAAGAACAGCAGAGGAGACAGGGAATATTTGGAAGAAGAGCAGTAACTAACAGGGTGAAGCTTCCAGAGAAGGCCAGGGGTTAAAGCAGGGTTGTTTTGACTTGTGCTTTTTATTATTACTTTAAAAATACAGTGGTTAATTTACTTTACTTGATTTGAACAGCATCTCTGTAAAAACCATTAAACAGTAGCCTCATTTGGGGAATCATTTTCTTCTACTGATTTGTTTTTGTTTACATAATCATAATGCCACACTCCTCCACCCAAAACGTGGACTCAACAAACAACTCTGCCTACTTGCGAAAGATTCTCACCTTCTCCACTGAAAGCTGTAGAAGTCCCTCTTTCTCCAGACAGCTCTGTGCCGTGGGCGTCATACATCGTGGCCTTGGAGTCAGAATAATCAAAGATCAGAAGTGGCTGTGGGCACAACACACAGAGTACACACCAACACATATGCAACCTCACCTGGCTTGCAGCTCTTTGTCCCATCACAGCTTCATAGGGAGGGGGGCAATCAGTTGGGTAGAGAGGGACAGGGCTCTCCATGGAGCCATTATAGGTGATACTGTGTGAAAAACAATATCAATCAGGTTATTGTTTAAGATTCAGTCCATGTTATAATGGTTTGCAGGAATGTTAATGCTGTATTCATGAAGTGTGGTACCTCTGAGCATCTGTTTCAGAGCTGCAGGTGTACTCTGGAGGATAGTAGGGGGGTGGAGGGATGGGTGGTACAAACTCCTCGAAGTCCATGATGTTGGTCAGGAAGGCATCCTGAGGAGTGGTGCATTCTGGGTTGACTGATCGAGAGCGATGTGGGGCCAGCTAGGTATGAAGAACACAATAAGCACATACAAAAAAAAGGAGCACATATTTGCGAAGCCTAATCCCTGAAATCAGCATTGTTTTATATTGCTGAGTGTCTGCAATTTGCAGCACACAACAAAGCCAGACTTGTGTAAAATGTGCTGTGTGTGCTCTTACCAGGTGCACAAGGTCCAGAGAGAATATGTGAATACTGCAGGTCACAGTGGAAAGAGTACAGATGATGGTGGAGAGAATGCTGAGACCACATGCACTGAACAAAAGGTCCTACAGGGAAGTAAATATTCAGAATATGAGACTTGACACAGAAAGCATTTTTATCTTTGGCATACACTGCATTGTAAGAAAACCTGTCAAACTTTTGTCATAACAATGAAAATATAGTGTTTTCTTTGGGAATGTTGCCCATCAGGCTGGAGTTGTCCAAGCGTAATACAAGAATTAAGTATTTTGAAATGAGACGCATATTGGTGCTGTGATACTTTCTTGTGTGCAATTCTTATATTCATTTGAAATCTTCAGTAGTCTTAACGAACAATACAGTGGTCAAATCACACCTGACGGGAAGATTGAATAAATCATTAATATTTAAATCTGGATGATACAATGATAGTTTACGCCTCCATGCGGATCACACGTCCTACACACCTTCAGTTGATGTCTGACTGAGTGGCAGTCAGCGTTCAGGTAGAGGACCAGGGTCTCTTCCTCTGTGATGGAGCAGGAGTGAGTGGGTGCACAACACACACAGAGACCATTCTCCACCTACACACACGTTAAAAAGAGGGTCTCTGTTAAAGCATTAAACTGCACACTACAAACATGTTCACAATTATTCACTTGCACAGCCCACAATGCAACTGGCTAGAAGGGCATTTTGGGATACAGCAGCTCACAAAACTTGCACATTGTACCTGGCAGGTGAGCATAGACTTGACCATCTGTGCATTCTGACAGGAGAGCATAGAGCCAGCCAGACTGAGGATCACACATACTGCAGACAGCAGCATGAACAGGGACACCTGTGGAGAAGCACAAAGACACAGAGTCATGTTTAATTTAGAACAGAGTGTCGAAACTTGTTCCATGCTCAGCCAAGAGGGTGCAGAGATTTATTCTTTCCATCAACGCTTTGGCTGGCAAACGGTGCTGCTGCTGGGGGAAGAAGTAATTAGAAAAGTACCTTCTTTGTGTTGCACTGCGATCCTGCAAACTCTTTGCCCTCTGTATGATGACTAAATCAATCATCATACTTTATCCCGTTGGTTACTTAGCTCGACAGATCATTCCTGGAGACATTTGCAATATTGCAGTTTCAAAACTCATAATTTTGTACATTTTAATGCAAAGGTGTTATATCGTTTTCCTTTTAAGTTGATAGTAACATTGAAAACTTGTTTATAGTTCAATGACAGCTAAAGCTCTTTTCTATCCATGAAAATCACGACATCCAAAAGTTGTTAATTACTCCACAAGAAACCCTCAGCTAATCATGGAGCTTAGTGGGTGCTTGTGGATCTGGGGCCCTTGAGCTTCAACCCTGTTTGTTAGTAGTTCAGCATAGCTCTGTAAACCACATTCATTATGTTCCCCTGGCATCACAGTCATGGCGGGAAGTCTACATTGAAGTTTACAGATTAATCAACAACAGAAAAGACAATGATTAATGAAAATCTAGTTAGTCATGGTCCATATTTTGACTTAAAATTACAAACCAAACCCATGCACTTCCAGGCACATTAGAAAAAAAGCATCAGCATTTCATCATTTCTGAGCAAACATAGCAGTAAGTGAAGATAAAAGTCCCTTTAAATCACAGGGCTGCAATATTAGCACTGATCTTCCTCCCAGCCTTGGGAAATTGAAGGTTGAATGCTAACATTAGCTGTTGTCATATGGTAGCTAAGAGGTAACAAAACATAATTCAGACTGTCATGACCTCTGTGACCGGTCTTGTGCATCACATCTCCAAACTCCATAAATCTGTCTCGCGTGCATTCAGCTGTTCTCTAGCTTAGACTAACATTAGCTGAGAGTAAAGGGGAAGTGATTGGATGATCACAAAAGCTGCCAGACATAAGCTTTTGAGCTCTCAAATGTGATGTTTTGTTTTGTTGTTATGTCATGAAATATGGCCAAATGTAACTATCAATTTGAACAGTTCATGTGAGAGCTAACAGTTTTGTTGGACTCCTTCAGACACTGCAATGTGACGTAATAATATCATTTTGCCTTGTCAGGGAAAAAACACAATGGCCATGAAAATGTGATCCATGGTTCATTGTTTTGATGATCTCACTAAAGGTTGGAGGCTCCTTTTATTACACACAACTTATACATACCACTAGTGTTAGAGGTCTTCGCCATGAGATGATCCCCACTATCCCTGATGCCACCACCTGCAGAGAGATACAACATGTCAGGTAAATTATCTTTAGTATCTCTGATGGTATTTTCTGAATACTCTCAATCAGATTTACACTTACAAAGAAGCCAGCCCAGAAGGGACAGGACTGCCTCACACGAGCTGAGGAAGTGAAGGCCATGCTGGTAAAAGAAAAGGCCAGGACCATGGCACCGAGACCAAGGTGGCACAGCCCCAGGTACAGGAGCAGCCGGGCCCCACCAGGCCCCCGACCAGACATGCCCCTGCGGCTGTCGGACCATCCTCGGGACCCAGAGGCCGAAGCCACGCTGCTGGAGTCAGATGGTGAAGGCATGTTTGTGGAGGAAGCTGAGAGACGTTTCACTCAGTCTTCATGAAACAAAGTCCAGCTGTGTGGGAAGAAGAGCAGGAGAGGCATAAATGCTGGCTTCAGTGCAATACTCAGTCAAAATAAAAATAATGCACCAAGCTCTCCACTGGCAAGTGCCACGGCTTCTGCGCAATGCCCCATGGTGTAGGGCTTGTCAGAGAGTCCAAGAACTTTGTCAGCAGAAAAGTGAGAATTGAGCAGCCACTACACGCTCACAGCCAATGTACTCACCTTATTTGACGTTTCAGCCATGATTGTTTCAGTCAAACAGGATGTCCATTTCTCTTTAGGCCACGACAGTCAAAAGAGAGGTTTATAATGGTCCTCAATGCAGTCATTTACAGTTTAAAAAGAAATGATTAATATAGAACATTCTCAACATCATTGTTATGGCCTACTCATTTACTCTTCATTGCACCTTTCTTCTCTTCCTCTCTCGCCCGTGGCATTGCGGTAACCAGAGACCCGAGCAGGCCGCAGATGTGAAAGCATCCCAGAGAAAGCAGCTGATATCTCGCTGGAAAATACAAAAAAGCCGGTCAGTCCGACTGTCCGCTCAGGAAGAACAACATGCGATCAAATGCCCCCCTCCTCCTCCTCCTCCTCCTCCTCTTGCGCCCTCCTCTTAGATCCCCTTCATCCCGTAACGAAGGAAGAAATAGACGGAGATCAAAGCCACAGGATCACGTCGGTTCGTTCGGGAAACCGAAGACTAATTACTTCGACATGAACAGAAAATAAAGATCCTATACTTCTGAACTGCACCAAAAATAGCAGCCAGGCCCTGA
The DNA here is from genome assembly GCA_008086565.1 of Thalassoma bifasciatum. NCBI lineage: Eukaryota > Metazoa > Chordata > Actinopteri > Labriformes > Labridae > Thalassoma > Thalassoma bifasciatum. The sequence continues at coordinate 24,095 of RPOG01000357.1, read as the reverse complement.
TGGATGTTTCCTCACAGGTTTCGATCCTTCACAACTCCACCTTGGGGGTTTTGCGGTGGTCCACACACCCCCCCTCCTTCTCCTTCGCCGCCTCTTTCCTCCCTGCAGTCACGCGGGCATCCCGCTCAGACCCGTGTGTGTGCGTGTGTGTGTGTGCGTGTATGTGTATTTTGTGTGTGAATCCCGGACGTTTACCTTACTGCCTCCCACCAGGCGTCACATGAACAGCCTGCAAAAACAAATCCTACTTATATGTTTAAATCCATCCAGGTCCGTTTATTAATTGGCCCCTCCCTCAACCGCCCTCGCGCCCTTCCCTCGGTTACTCGGTTGAGCTCGCAGTGAAAAAGGAAAGGACTGTATCGTGTTTGCAAACCGAAACCTGCCCTGCGTGATGACAAGGCACGCAGCAGAATAAGAACGTGCAGGCAACTTGAGGATGCGGCATAGCGCGCGCACACCGTTGTGGTGCTGATGCTGGGAGGGAGGGTGGTTGCTTCGTGACAAGCTCCCTCTGCTAACTGCTGCTGCTACTGCTGCAATGATGGGAAACACTATCCCCGCCGCTACACAGCGAGAAGAGCAAAGAAGGCAACAGGGGGTGCTAATGACAAAGGGTGCCCATTGTAGGTGCCTGCTCTGATGTGGGGCAGCACTGTGTGTGAAAAAAGGTAGAACCTTCCTCACAGTTTCCTTTTACATCAAGGGCTCTTAAACTGCTTTTCGGTGATATTGAAACGAGAATTTTCTGTAACAAGTACATAGGACAAAAACGAGTACACTGTTAAATGTAACTTGTTGTTTCAATGTAAAAAATATGATGGGCTGCCTTAAAATTTCATGTTTAGTCAAAATAAATAAATGATGTTACAACACCAACAGAAGTTATATTGAGTAAATAAGATGGCATATGTCAACTCTTACCTTAGTTTAGTTGACTTAGACTTGTAAGCTTACATGACTAATGCTGGGCGAATTGTTCCTAAATATCAATATATCTTGAAAACTTTGATCTCAGTATTGATCAATACTTGCAAGACCTACAATGTGCAGCAGGCTTTCATATCCACCACACCCCCTCCTCACTTATGGTGCAGCTGGGTATAAATTGAAAGCTGCAGCTTTACAAAACAGCTGGGAGGGCCAAGGTGATGGTCAAATGAAGATACATTACTGATATAATTGGACATAGATTTTCAAGTTGAAATATTTTGCAGCGGAGACAATGGCAACTTATTATTGAGTGCTCTCACAACAACTTCAGTGATCTTCAGTCATATTTATGTAGAACAGTATGCTAGAATAACAAATGTCCAAAATTGCACTTTACTGTGTAGTGAAATTATTAGGTTAAACATTACTTTTTGGGGTCATTATGTTTGCACTTTATATTATCTTGCACATATTATCTTCCTCTGCTCTTTTGGTATTCCTTTCCTTTAAAAAAGGAAGCATCAAAATTTGAATATTGCACTCTGCTCAAGCCATTTGAACCCATTTTTTTGCGAAAGAAATGCATTTAATTATGTTTAAGTATGTTAAAGTTTAAAACAGTTAGGCACAATCTACAAACTACAGCTCACACACAGACATGTTTTGCGCTTTTATTCAGAAAGCAGCAGCTCTGTTCAGAACATACAAAGTTGTGTGGCAAGTCTTTAAAGACAGAATGTGACACAAATGCACAAAAATAGCAGACACAGCAAAATGTGGTTGATCCGTCAGTTTCTGTTGAACACTCGTAATGAAGAACCTGTTTCGAATGATCTGAAAGTGCCTGAACAGGAAGACTGTCATGTCAAATGTAGCTAATGTACGATAGTGTTTGGTAAGAGTTTTACCAGGCACTTCAGATAAAAGCAAGACCCACTAAATCAATTAAAATGGGGTACTAGTGGGTACTTCTGCTTCCCTCACATCCTGTCCATTCACTTGCATTATCCATCATTTTTTCATCTCTCCACTCAGCTTCTCATATTGCACTTATCTCTGCGCCTGTCTTCCACTTTCTCATTTCATTCCTTCGTTATAGCAAGGCTCGTTAATTTACCAGTGTTAGCTTCTGATTTAAAACCATTCCACTAGTTGAAGTTCAGTCAGAAAATGACTTTTTTACTCAGGATTTTTAAGATAGTGACTGCAGATTCTGTTGTATACATTATAACCACTGGAAAGAGTTTTTCATTTATTTGAGGATGTGCACAACATAAACATATGTAATGGGCATATTTTACCAATTAACCCACTTGTGCCTAGTGTTCAACTCATTACATAGAATCTACTGGAAGCCTATTTAATTCCAGATAAACAGCGAGTGATCAACAGCGAGTGATCAGTGAGTGATTGCTCAAACGTAAGACATAAAAAGTTCTCTTGAAACATTAAGCAGTGAGTGTTTCAGGAGTGATTATATGAGGAGAACCCAGGGGTTAGTAAAGGCTGAAATAATGAAAAGGGGGGTTCTGTGACAAACTGTGACAAATAATCAGAGCAGTCATGAAACTCCAAGTTTCTTTGGGGATGTTTTAACAGTTTGTAGAACATGTACTTTACTGTATGACGCTCACACATACTTTTATGGCAAAATATTCTTGTGAGGATAAACACTTAGACAAAGTCGTATAAAAGCATCCTTTTGAGTCTGTATATTTTTCAATAGCCACCAGATGGCAGCATATAACCTACTGTGCGGTTTATCTCCACAGTAAGACCGACAAGATGCTATTGTACATAAGGCCTTTTGTGTGGGGTCCAACGTTACTTCTAGAGAAGAACACATTTGGAGGTTTTTTTCTCTGTGCTGCTGGTGATTTTCACTTCTCGACCTGTGGGGCCCTGGAATATAAGAACAACAAAGAAAATAACAGATGTATCTAGTACAAGTCTTGTGCAATATTCCATCAGGCATAAATACTTTGATTTGTTGTTATTTGGCCTGAAGAGTTGTTTGGACTTACTTGTTTCTTGCTGGATTTCTGTAATATGTCACGTGCCAAAGACAGAAAAGACTGAGAGAAAAGTAGAAACACAGAAGCAGTGTGAAAAGTTCAGCTATTACATTTATTTTTATGTGCAGACAGTCAAGTAAACATATTGCAGGTTGAAGATAGTTTAGTCATGAAGACAGTGTTTAGTCAGGCGTTCCTGCTCACCTCCTCCACATTAATGCTGGACTTTGCACTCGTCTCAAAGAACCTGATGCCGTGATCTTTAGCCAACTGTAAACAACAGACATGTGCCTGATTTCAGATAGGAGGCCAGGATACAGGTGATAATGAGATCCTGCTCCTTATCTTGAGTAAATGTGAAAGTGCTTGCATGAGGGGATTACTCCTTTCCTAAGCAATCTCTCAGTAAAAGAAAACAATGATCAGCCTTACACCACTGCTGTCACTCTAAATCTAAACTATCTTAAAAGATAATATACTTAAAGGCATTACTGTGCTGCTAGATTTCTGTTTGGATTATTTTACCTTTTCTCCGGTATCTTTGGAAACTTTCCGTTTTGCTTCAATGTCACACTTATTTCCTAGTAACATCCGACTGACTCCAGCCGATGCATTCTGGGAAGAAAGGAATGCAGGTAATTGATTAGGGAAAGAGACTTCTTCTACAGGAATGTTCCTGAAGTAAGGAGAAAGTACAGTGTGCACGTCTTTACTTCAAAACCAAAATAAGCTTTACTTAACAGCAGTTACAGCAGGATGACTTTGTTTTTATATATATTTTTGATAATGTATCAAATCAAGAAAACCTTCCAGCGATAATAAATTAAGACCGATGATAAAACAGTAATTCGACATGCTGACACTGACTTCAGCAATCTCATGGTGTTGTTTTTTATGGAGAATGGATTTAGGATGACAAAATGGAGACTTTGTTTTATTCCAGGTTATACTGGGAGGTAGTTGGATTTGCAAAGAGGCTTTCCAACATGCATTCGATTTTCCTTTTTACATATTTCTTTGTCCTCTTTAGTTTAAAGTTTAAATAGCAAAGTTGCAGCTGCAGACTGCTCAACTAAACTTCCAGTTGGTTGGTAGGATTAGGTAGTGTAACCTGTGGTGCTGACTGATAAATCTGTGGTCTTCTTTGCGTTGTCTTAGAGTTGATTTGGAAAGCTTAGAAACAATGACTCATCCTCAGAAAGGTGCCTATTCCCAGGTACTAAAAACATCCTATAAAGTTAAGTGGGTTACAGATGTGCAGAGCAGAGGAAGCAACCCTGACTCCAGTCTCTATCTCACCACCTCTTAACTGTCAGTTTTAAATCATTAAATTTCCAAAAGATAGACTATTTTTAACACACAATGAGAAGCTCTTTAGCTTCTCCACAATCAAGGGATTTATTCACTAAATCTCCTGCTGCCACTGAATCTAAATGCAGCTGAACAAACAGCACAAACAGAAACTAAATAACCAAGAGTCTCTATATAGAAACAACGTCCTCTTTCTTCATGCTCATGCATAAAACCAACTATGTACAGATCTTCAATCTCCCCCAGTATTTCATCTCGACCTAGGAGGATTACCTCAGTGGCTGATAACTCTATTAATTAGACACTTATCTTGTTCTTTTTTTAGCATCACTTGTCATTTTCCAAGCGTGGAAACAAACTGGTACAAACTTGCATATTTCAGAGGGATATTGGTGAACTTCCCCTTTAAATTTCCTCGTTGTGCATCAGATTTGCTTTGTTCTTCGTCAGGTAAAGGATCATGCTCATGACCACTACCGGCATTTTATTTTTTTAATGTCAAGATGTTATCAGTTTTACCTCTTTGATGCTCTTCATCCAGTTCTGGATGTTTTCGTAAGACTTCTCATCTGTGATGTCGTACACCAGGATGATGCCCTGACGCACACAAAAACGAGGATTTAAGGAGTCAGAGGGGCAGCAGCAGTGATTTCAGCCTTATTATCCTGTCTGTTTGATCTGAAACGCTCCTAAACTTACCATGGCTCCTCTGTAGTAGGCTGTTGTAATGGTCTTGAACCTCTCCTGGCCTGCTGTGTCCCTACACAAAGCACACACATCCAAAGTGCACTAAAGCATGTGTGTCTTACAGAATGCAGAGAAATAAATAGACTATCTTGAAAACATAGGAATGCATTTAATGTGTATCTTATGCTGCTTAAGCAAACTTCAGCGCCATGTTGCTGACAGTCCTGTTTCAAGTCCATGTGCTTCCTTTGCAATGAAGCCTTTCATAAGGCCCTGATTTGGAGAACAACAGGGAGGTTCCTCTTTTCTTTAACTTGTTTCACCCATAATTTTCTGCCTTGCCAAATCACAAAAACAAACCCTTTTTTAGAGGCGCAACCAACTGTCATCCCTTACCAGACTTGTAGCTTCACTTTCTTCCCATCCACATCGATGGTTTTTACTTTAAAGTCAATGCCTGAGACACAACAAGAAGACAGGGAAGAGCAAAGAGGAGGGGGGTGATGAGTTGATACATCAGATGTGAACTAAAAACACATTCAAGCACACACAATGCAGGATATATAGGTCACCCTCACAGGGGTGGGTTCATGGTCACTCCCACTGTTATTTTGACCCCCCCAGTGCACTCAATAAGCAGACAGAGGAAAGACGTAAAACTCAGAGTTTTGTTTTCTCTTTTCCTGCTGGATGGACAGACAGATAGGGCAGAGGAGGAGGGGGAAGAGGGGGGTCCTGTGCAGGCCAGAAAGCCAACAATTCTTCTGGGAACGTAGAGATGGTGAAAAAGATAGGAATGAGGGTGGGTGGACCCTCTGAGCCAAGTGAGAGGAATGAGATCTGAGGGAGAGATGGGGGAGAAAGTAAAAAAAAAGACACATTCAACAGTGGAGAAAGAGAAAGAAAGAAACGAGAGTGAATGAAAAAGGAAAAGCTCACGGGCTAGTTCGGACATGTAAACAGTCTGAGAAACCAGTTAGTGCAGGAATCAAAGAATGAAATCATGTCAACATTCAGAAATATTCCCATGCAGAGGTGAAGGCTTCGAGGCAAAAATGTCATGTTAACATACCGATGGTGGAGATATAAGTCGAGTTGAAATTGTCCTCAGCGAAACGAATAATCAGACATGTTTTACCCACTCCGCTGTCCCCGATGAGCAACAATTTGAAAAGGAAATCATACTTTTTCGCCATGGTTGTTTCCTCTGAGTTAAAGCAAAGCTGAGAGGTAAAAGTTGAGTTGAGCGACTTTTTCCACCACCTCACTTTAAAAATCTCGGTGCTCAAAATACAACACGCTTGTGCAAAGAGTTTTCCTTGTGTAAAGAGTGAATCTTCTCTCCTTTTTTCTTCCTCTCTGACTTGTCACCGGTAAATTCCGATCTCCCTCCGTGACTCTGAGCTCTCTCTGGACTGCGCCGGATTGAACATACACTCCATCAAAAGTTGAATAGTTTACTGAGGTTCAGTCTACATCGTCAAATCTACTCTAGATCCATTTTGATGTCTTCTAAAAGTTTTTATTACTCCTTTTACAAACACACCGGGGTGGCTACGTGTTTTTCTGCCTCCAGCAAAACTTGCTGTCGGCACACAGATCCCAGATCCGCTGAAAAAGGCTACGTAGTGTGGGAGTCTCCATGGGAGTGAAGGCGCAGAGGGTCTGCAGCAAAACCCAACATGGACACAGGAGGGCGCCACTTGATCAAAAATCACAGGTCTACGAGCAAACGTTACTCTACAGCAGGGGTGTCCAAACTTTTTCACTAAATAAAAGGGCCGTATTAGAAACTGTGAAAATGACCAAGAGCTGGCGGCTCTTATGGACATGTTTACTAATAGTGAAAGTTACAAATGAGCGATCTATTGGAAAACTTTCTTTTTAGTTGTTTCTGAAAAAAACAAACAAAATGGTTTTGTCAGACATGCTTGTGCTGTTACTGCAGACCTTTGAGATAAAACCAGACCTGGGAAAATACCTAACAATTTTATGGCAGGATCAGGATCTGGACTTTCTCACGTTTGTTTATACGACAATTATAAAAACATTTTAAACCCCAAATATCTCTGATCCTGCATTCTGAACCATTTTATGCTTCAACTTTTGTCTTTTTCGACCAGTTCATATCTGTAATACAGTTTTTTGGTCCTCGCATGTGTTTTTTTTTTTTTTTTTTTTAATTCTAAACAACTCATAAAACACATTTTGCATCCTGCAAAATGCAATTAAACATCAGCTGTAAAAGTTGTTGAGTTTTTGCAGATTGTACAGAGTTTTAGCTTTCTTTATAAAGTTGCCAATGCACAGGCCAAATCTTTATGAAACATTACCAGATTTATTAAGATTTATTTCAAGCACTTGACAGAAACTGTAAATGTAAACAGTTAGAACATGATCAATTTAACCCTCTGATGCATGAATTATGAAAGTTAGTGTCAGGATTTGTCCCTTGAGTGCTTTTATTTGTCTTAAGGCATGAAAAAAAATTTTCCATATTTTTTTCAAATATTTGTAACTGAGCATTCAACATAAAACAGTGTGAACTTAATGTAAACATGACTTTTTTGTTTAACTTTTTGTCTTTCTTTTTTCTTTTTTTGATAATTTCTCAAAAAATCTTTTTTTAATGCTTTGTGAAACATTACACCTCTTTCATCCATTTTAACATTGAATAATTTTTAGTGTCTAAGCATTTTCTTTCTCAAATGTTTGTCTATAACTTTTTAAAATATATAATATATTCAGGAAGAAAACTGAAGTTTTTTTTCATGTCCTAAGAAGAATAAAAATATCCGGACACAGGCTAATATGAATTTCCACCACATGAACCATTGAATTTAGTAGTAAATAACTCTTAAATAGGTGTCCACTGTAGTGACCACTGTGCACCACAGAGCTAAGTGACAAAATTAACACATGGTAAGATGAGAGCTGTGGGCCGCTTGAAAATAGACAGCAGGCCACAATTGGCCCCCGGGCCGCAGTTTGGACATCCCTGCTCTACAGACTTTCAGATCTTATTACACTTATCAGTTTATTAGAGTAAAAAAAGACAATTTCCACCAGTTAAATATGAAAAATGGAAAAACCTGGATAGAGTGAGAATATTTTTTTTATCCAATTTAGTCGAAATTCAAGACTAAGAACTGAAGTCAAAATTTCGACTTTATCTCAAAATTTCACCTTTTTATCTCAGAATTTTATCTTTTGACACAAAATTTTTACTTTTCACTCAAATTTCGCATTTTTATCTCGATTTTTTTGTCTTTTCATCTCAAAATTAAGATTTTTTTTTTTTTGATGGCGGAAATGGGTTTCCATACAAAAGTGTCTTTTTCACTCTCAAAAACTGTTGCATGTGTGTAAAGGCGAGAAATTTAACAGAAAATGGCCCTTTACTTTACTCCTTTTAAATTATCCCAAATTTAAGCTGAAGACTAGAGAAATAAAACATGAAAATTTACACGTTTTAAACCATCTTTCGTTTGAGTTAAGAAGTGGAGCAACAGAACTGTTTCATTTTTAAAAAACTGAAATAAGTTACAGATTGAGAAAATAATCGCTCATCTGGTTATTAAATATCGTTTAACATAAAAATATAAAATATAAAGTGCCTTTCTTCCGCTTTCTCTGTGCCATCAGTGTGGGGTTTCCGGTGCATCGTCAGTGTGTTTTTCCGGTGAGCAAACAGCCACGCAGACATGCCAGTAAGTAACTCTACGACTTTAAATTTGACATTAGTCTTTAAAAAGTGTTTCCAACGATAGAAACGTTATGCGATGTTAAACAGTGTTGAATGAGCGGATAGTTAATGGATTTAGTGCAAGCATAATGCGTGTATAAAGGTGTAGAAACAGCCTCAATATGGCGAGACACGTGTTACACAAAGCAGCCCACGAGGCACCGTTCGGACCCCAAGACTCACGAAGAAGATTTCTGTCATTTCCTTAGGTCCAAAAATCAAAATAAAGCGATATTATCGCTCATGGCAGTGCGTTGTCTCGAATTTCCTTCCTGGCAGATGAAATGACCTTTGAGCCTGCGAGGAAACTTTATAACATCAGTCTCGATGGAAGTACATGAAACAGGCTCATGGCTGCTCTGTGTTTCTCTTTCAGCTCGCAAAGGATCTTCTGCACCCAAGTCCCGACCAGGAGAGGAGGACTCACAAGAAAAAACGCCTCGTTCAGTGTCCTAACTCCTATTTCATGGATGTCAAATGTCCAGGTTAGTTTGTTTGTTTTTTCTTATCAGTCAGGTCAAGGCCCTGGAAATGTGGCATGAAAATGGAGAATGTGGCTAAAATAATTATATCAGAAATTGAAATTCGTGTTCAGTGTCACTATAAGTGCTACATGTTGATATAATGTGGTGAAAGGCAGTGGAGTGCGATACTGCAAAATATGGTATTGATCTGATACCAAGTAAATTCAAGACTAGTATCACAGATACCAAAAAATTAAATTAAAATCGAAATTAATCAATAATAACACATAACCACTACTACTAATGTTTCTGTTCATGAATGTAAGTAAATGACTAATTTTTCAACTAGAAAATAAGCATGTGCCTTAACAGTTTCTGTTTAGTTGTGTTCTGTTAAAAGTTGCAAAACTGGTAGATTTATTCTTAAAGAAACATGTTGATATTTAGGTAATCAGCAAAAGACTTACAATTTTAACTATTGATATCATCATGCAAGAATTGATCAATACTGGTACTAATGTTGGTATCAGTATATTGATGTTTTAAACCGCCCACCACGAGTAAAAGGTTTTTTATTCTCATAATACATTGTCCAACATCTTTGCCTATAAGTGTTGCCTTCTCATCACTCTCCTGATGATAGGGGTGTCAAATTAGGCATACAGTAACACATGTGACTGTCTGTCTGTGGAAGGAGTTTCATGTGACTCCTTTATACAAACAGTTGCAAGGACAGAAATTATTGACTATATGAATGTTTTTTATAATGGCTGTTATATTTGCAGATTGCTGTTGCTTTAAGTTTCACTTTTATGGCTGTGTGTTTTTTCTGCAGGTTGCTACAAGATCACTACAGTGTTTAGTCATGCCCAGACTGTAGTTCTGTGTGTCGGGTGTTCAACAGTCCTCTGTCAGCCTACAGGAGGAAAAGCTCGCCTCACAGAAGGTACTAGGGGGAAGAGGTGTTGGCAGGGAATAGTATTTGTCTTCTAAAGTGTCATCATATTTTTACACTGTAAAGTCATCAGTATGTGTGGTCTATAGATCCTGATCTATGTCTGCACAAGATTACCATGCACATTTCACTACCTGTGGTTTTTTTAAAAATTACATCAACTGAGCATTTGAGTGTCTTAACATGTTGCGTACAAACTTCTTTGCCTTTGTGTTGCCCTCTCATTGTATTCTTCATGAACAGGGTGTCAACTGAGGCATACAGTGACTTTTGTAGTTGTGAAAGAAATTCATCGTCATGGATTTATTTCTACACAATCATCTGCAAGCACAAATTCCTTTTTAATCAGACATTTTCCCAAAGCCCTCCTAGTGAATACAGGAAAGTTTGAAACTTTGCCCACATTAAGGATTAACTGTCAATATTTCAACTTAATATTTATTTTAAAATGATCAATAATACTGGCTCTTTAAATAAAGGAGTAGTTCACAAAAAAAATGATGTATTGCATGTTGTATTTTTGAGCTCAAGGTCAAGGTATGTTGTTACTGACGCTCTTGCTGTCTCGCCCACTCTATCATGTGCTCAGCTGCCGTGGTAACAGAGTCTTTTTCAGTGCACTCTGCTGTGAGTTACAACTGTAACTGTAGGCTCCAAAGCTTGTTTTGAGTTGACTCAGACTTTGACAACGCAGATATCATTAGTTTAAGTGTTTTCTCTTAGCTTTGAGTCAGTTTATGCAGCTTGTACATAATCAACATCTTATCACAAGCAGCAGAAAACAAATGACCATAGCATTACATCTCTTGGGGCTCAATCTTGTTGTATTTAAAAGTTGCAACAGTTAGTGGATGTAATTAAATTATTTAGAAATGATGATCTCTATTCTATTATTTCTGATACAGGAAAAAAAAACTTTCTGCTTTTGGCTCCTCAAATTTCTTTTGTCTGTCTGACACTCAAGTGGTTTTCTTTGAAACTAAACCGCAATAGGGTTTCATAAAAAGGCATTAAGCAAATTCATAGCTAAGGATGAATTGTTTTATCTTAAACTTCTGGGAAACTTGCACAAAGATTAATAAATTACAGTTAGATCAACATCCATGGGAGCTGTGATGGCTTTTGGAGGTGTGCATAATGCCAGCGTGTACTCCTCACACAAGCTGTTTTTCATGCATAGACAAAATTCTGCTTATATCTGGTTTCTCTAAACCACTTAAAATACTCATGCGCCACAAACAAAAACCAGAACACTCTCCATGTTGACAATTCATAACCAAAAAGAATTTTATTGGTGCTTTAAAGTTACTGCTCTAAGCTCTGAGTTTTTTGATGAGAATCTGAGAATTTATTTCAGTTTCAATTTTCATTGGTTTCAGTGCAAAGCACTTTTTAATACCAGGCCATCCTCCATTTAACTGAGCAGATGGTTTCAACACAGCCATCAACATCCTAAATAGCTGAACTCCTTTCTAGAGAAACAATGAACCCAAAACATTCACATTTGTTACTTTGTTAATATTACACCTCACTGAAATCACTTATAAATTTTGCTTCTCTCCCCAGGATGCTCATTCAGGAGGAAACAGCACTAGTTTGACACAGTCAAGGAGGAGAAGAGATGGATCAACACTGCCATGGACCTGATGAAGAAATGGGTGTGAATACAAATCATGTAAAATAAGAAGCCTTTATGCACAGTATGCATCAACAGTGCTTTGAGATGTGAAGATCCCACCAAGAACATGCATCCATTAATTCACTGCTCTCAATAAACCTAGGTTGTGTTTTTTGGTAAAGTTATCTTGCAAGCTTGTCTTCCAGTTTCTTCTGATCCCATGAAGGCTCTTAGATGTTGTGGCCTAGTACAAGGCAATTGTCAGCTCAGGACCCTTAAATATGTGATAGGAAATAAAGTGGATTTTATTATTATGGTGTTTGATATCCCCCAAGCATACATGTATGGCTTAAGCAAATTTTTGTGGAGGGTAATTTTCTTGAAACACCTTTTTTTGTCAATTCTAGACAATGAGAATTACATCAAAGAAAGAATCTTTTACTATAATCTTTTACTGTAAAAGCCGCTTTTAGCTTCATGAATGCTGAATGTGTCCAAACTAGTGATAAATTCATACATATATGAATAAATACACTGTTGACTTGCCGGAGGGAAGTCAACATTTAGGTAGACAAGATGTTAGAGCAGGGTTGTATGTCATGGTGGTTTAATTCAGGGGGGGTCATTGCTAGCTTTGCTTGGGTTTGCTAATACTTTTTAACTAAAAGCACACAAGGATTTAACTCTAAATGACCACTTTGAATATTTTAGCGCGTGACTTTACATGTTCTTGCAATTTTTTCAATAGAACTATCAAATCTTTCTCATCAAGATGCCAAAAAGAAAAGTTTAAATCTTGATGAGAAAGCTGAACTACAATCATCTTGTTTCAAGTTAATCCAAAGTTTTCTTTTCTAGTTGTAAACATGCATGCGATCTGCACAGTGTATATGGGAAAGCAACAGGCAGTACACTGAATATATGAATTAAATTGGGAGGGAATGAATAACATCTGTCTTTGAAAGATATGTCTTCTTTTTTTGCTTGTAAATTGGACAGAGCTTATAAATAAATCATACTTAATGAATTTTGCCCTCTTGTTGCTGACTCGTCACACAATAGACAGTTTTCACTTAAAAACTGAAATATAAAGCTCCCATGATACTTTAAACAGGCTTTATCTAACTTAAGTCACATGACCATGTGTATTATGTAGGACTTCAGTCGATGAGGCTTGTCCATTCTTGCAGTGATTGTTTGTTCATTGGTCATGACTCAAGCTGTAAACTATTAAAGCTGTCTTCAAGTGCATACTTACTTTTGATACAGAACTCTTCCAGCAATCATTGTTCACAAGGGTAAAAACTGAAAATAATGGAAAAATCTATCAGAGTTTTTTTCACAAGGTTTTTCACCATTTTATCATCCATTCAACTATTTTGGCCTCCTAGTCACATCACAGTTACTTGTGAAGTTTATCTTGGGCCAAATTTGTGTATGCAGGTCAAATAGTCTTACAAACATAACAAAAATAATCATGCTGAGCTGCATGTAACACTGCAGAAAACTGATGACTCATCAGCTGGTATGAGGGACAAGTGAGGTTTTATTTCACAAGTCTGTCATGATGGCAGAAATAGGATGAGTTCAATGCCACTTAGTGACTGATTTTCTTCCAGAAATAAAAATGAACCCTGAAAGTAACAAACAGAGCATTCATGTTACAGGGTGAGGTAAGGCTGAGTCAGCTCTACAAAAAATGTGTATGATAGCAATAAAGAAAGCAATGAAATTGGATTGCAATATAAAAAAATAAATAAAAAGAGAACGTGAAGATAAAAAAAAGTTGGAGTAACAACTAAGTACAAGGAAAATAAACTGCAGAAGCTATACTCTGTATTGAAGCAATGATACACAGTTGTGCCCATCAAGTTGTGGGAACTTGGTCAAGACTGTTGGCAAGATGAATGCATGTTATCAGGAAATACTGGAGGAAAATTTGCACCCATCAGCCCAAAAGCTGCACATAAGGCATACTGGGCTGTTCCAACATGACAATGATCCAAAACACGAGGCCAAATAGGGCAACAGCAGAATGAAGTGAAGGTTTTAGAGTGGTGTAGGTGTGTTTCCTTGCCCCTCAATTTCTATATATCGTTTATGAAACACACATTTTTTCTCATTATATAATTTCATCCTTTTTTGTTTTTAAGGTTCATATTGCACACTTGTATTGCACTGTAAGGTGATCAGCTGACCATTTAGTCTTTGAGGTGTGGGATGAGGTCAGGTCTCAAGTCTCACAGCAGGAGGGAAAAAGCTGTTGTGGTAGTGGGCCTTATGGGTTGAGATGCTCTTTGGCCTCTGGTGTCGCAGGTTGTAGCCCGAATTCTTCCACTTGAGCAGAGCATGAGCTGGGTGCTGTTTATCCATGTGGAAACTCTGTGCTTTTACCCTGCAGCACTGTGTGTCCATGGAAGGGAGGTTGGAGCCAGTTATTCTTTCTGCAATCTTGATGACCCGTTGAAGCACTTTACTCTCAGCCAGTGTGGTGTTTCTGAACCACATAGTGACCCCACCGGTAAGGATGCTTTCAAGAAGTCCTCTATAGGCCAGGGTGAGGGGCTGGCATTAAAGTCCAGTCTTCTTCTACAGCCTGATGAAGTAGAGTCACTGCTGTGCCATGTCACTATTTTAGCAATGTTTTGGGCCTACTTCAGTTTTCCATAATTAGTCAAAGCATTGTTTGTAGTCTTAGGTCTCCAACTTGTCAACTGGTAGCTGTATTTTTGTGCTATCTGGAAAGTTGAAGGCAGGGGGTGCTCAAGTGCAAAGTTTGTGTTGTCAGCCTTGCACTGCAGTTTCTATGTGTGAGCGTTTAAAAAAGTCTAGATTTTTATTTTGAAGCCTGACATTTTTTATTGTCAGAGGATTTATGGGGAATTCCTTTCAAATGGAGTGGTCAAGAGCTTCTATGAGGCCAAAAGCAAAAGGATAAAGCCGGTGAAAGCCTACATGATAGCCTGGAGGCCCAATTTGAATCCCAAGGACAGAAAATGTTGAAATATTTGAAAAATTATCCTGACAGCCCTCCACCCATACCAACATTTTTTGGTTTCTTGTTGCCATACTTGTCTTTGCTCCACTTATTGCTGTGAATGCAGAAGGCATTCACAGCTTATGTTCTTCTATTTTCAAAAAAGTTTATTGCTGTGAATGCAGAGCTTATTTTCCGTTAGTGAACAAGTTTCGGTTGGTTTGGCTTTAAAACTACTGAGCGCAGTATTTGTTGACACTTATTGTATAAAATGTTTCAAAGTTTTTTGTTACTCCTCTATTTACTCAAGTGCCTGTGTCTGCGCATGATAAACTCCGTAGCTTCATGTATGCTACGTCAAATTCAGCCAACAATTAACACACACACACACACACACACGCAGAGGGAGAGAAAGCACACACACACACACACACACACACACACACGCAGAGGGAGAGAAAGCGACTGTGACCGTTTTCCGGCCGTTTCTGAATATTTTGTGTCGGTGTTAACCGTTAGACCGGAGTTAAATTTTTCATTTTGAAGGTGTGTTTTGTGACTTTTGAGAAGACTTTTGGCATGTGAGATGAAGTGAGCCAACACAAAGGTACAGTGATTTTCCCTTACCCTTCTTGTTTCCTTTTTTGTAGACTTGTCAAAGGGATCTCCTGCTTTCTGTACTGTACACCCACTCTGATAGCTCAGTTGGTAGAGTGGAGGACTGAAGACACTGATTATAGCAGTGATCCTAAGGTCGCTGGTTCAACTCCCGCTTGAAGCATGTGTTTTCTCCAGCAGTTTCGCACTATACCTCAGCTTAGATCAATGAGATCCAATGGCCCTTTCTATGTGATGTTTATTTGTTGGTCTACCTAGAGAAACAAGACCTCTAGACCAGAGGTAAATTTAATTTTAAAGGTGTTTTTTTTTTACTTTTGAGAAGACTTTTGGCATTTGAGATGAAGTGAGCCAACACAAAGGTACAGTGATTTTCCCTTACCCTGCTTGTTTCCTTATTTTTTGTGGGCTTGTTAAAGGGATCTCCTACTCTCTGTGCTGTACACCCTCCTCGATAGCTCAGTTGGTAGAGTGCAGGACTGTAGATGATGGTTGTAGCAGTGATCCTTAGGTCGCTGGTTCAACTCCCGCTCGTGCATGTGCTTTCTCCAGCAGTTCGGAACTGTAACTCAGCCTACGTCAATGAGATCCATTGGCCCTATTTATTTGTTGGTCTACCTAGAGAAAAAAGACCTGTAGACCAGAGGTAAATTTAATTTTAAAGGTGTTTTTTTTTACTTTTGAGAAGACTTTTGGCATTTGAGATGAAGTGAGCCAACACAAAGGTACAGTGATTTTCCCTTACCCTGCTTGTTTCCTTATTTTTTGTGGGCTTGTTAAAGGGATCTCCTGCTCTCTGTGCTGTACACCCTCCTCGATAGCTCAGGTGGTAGAGTGGAGGACTGTAGATGATGGTTGTAGCAGTGATCCTTAGGTCGCTGGTTCAACTCCCGCTCGNCTTCAGTTTTCCATAATTAGTCAAAGCATTGTTTGTAGTCTTAGGTCTCCAACTTGTCAACTGGTAGCTGTATTTTTGTGCTATCTGGAAAGTTGAAGGCAGGGGGTGCTCAAGTGCAAAGTTTGTGTTGTCAGCCTTGCACTGCAGTTTCTATGTGTGAGCGTTTAAAAAAGTCTAGATTTTTATTTTGAAGCCTGACATTTTTTATTGTCAGAGGATTTATGGGGAATTCCTTTCAAATGGAGTGGTCAAGAGCTTCTATGAGGCCAAAAGCAAAAGGATAAAGCCGGTGAAAGCCTACATGATAGCCTGGAGGCCCAATTTGAATCCCAAGGACAGAAAATGTTGAAATATTTGAAAAATTATCCTGACAGCCCTCCACCCATACCAACATTTTTTGGTTTCTTGTTGCCATACTTGTCTTTGCTCCACTTATTGCTGTGAATGCAGAAGGCATTCACAGCTTATGTTCTTCTATTTTCAAAAAAGTTTATTGCTGTGAATGCAGAGCTTATTTTCCGTTAGTGAACAAGTTTCGGTTGGTTTGGCTTTAAAACTACTGAGCGCAGTATTTGTTGACACTTATTGTATAAAATGTTTCAAAGTTTTTTGTTACTCCTCTATTTACTCAAGTGCCTGTGTCTGCGCATGATAAACTCCGTAGCTTCATGTATGCTACGTCAAATTCAGCCAACAATGAACACACACACACACACACACACACGCAGAGGGAGAGAAAGCACACACACACACACACACACACACACACACACACACACACACACGCAGAGGGAGAGAAAGCGACTGTGACCGTTTTCCGGCCGTTTCTGAATATTTTGTGTCGGTGTTAACCGTTAGACCGGAGTTAAATTTTTCATTTTGAAGGTGTGTTTTGTGACTTTTGAGAAGACTTTTGGCATGTGAGATGAAGTGAGCCAACACAAAGGTACAGTGATTTTCCCTTACCCTTCTTGTTTCCTTTTTTGTAGGCTTGTCAAAGGGATCTCCTGCTTTCTGTACTGTACACCCACTCTGATAGCTCAGTTGGTAGAGTGGAGGACTGAAGACACTGATCATAGCAGTGATCCTACGGTCGCTGGTTCAACTCCCGCTCGAAGCATTTGCTTTTTCCAGCAGTTTCGCACTATACCTCAGCTTAGATCAATGAGATCCAATGGCCCTTTCTATGTGATGTTTATTTGTTGGTCTACCTAGAGAAAAAAGACCTGTAGGCCACTGGTAAATTTTATTTTAAAGGTGTTTTTTTTTACTTTTGAGAAGACTTTTGGCATTTGAGATGAAGTGAGCCAACACAAAGGTACAGTGATTTTCCCTAACCCTGCTTGTTTCCTTATTTTTTGTGGGCTTGTTAAAGGGATCTCCTGCTCTCTGTGCTGTACACCCTCCTCGATAGCTCAGTTGGGAGAGTGGAGGCCTGTAGATGATGGTTGTAGCAGTGATCCTTAGGTCGCTGGTTCAACTCCCGCTCGTGCATGTGCTTTCTCCGGCAGTTCGGTACTGTAACTCAGCCTACGTCAATGAGATCCAATGGCCCTATCTATGCAATGTTTATTTGTTGGTCTTCTTAGTCAAAAAAGACCTCTAGACCAGAGGTAAATTTTCATTTTGAAGGTGTGTTTTGTGACTTTTGAGAAGACTTTTGGCATNACCCTGCTTGTTTCCTTATTTTTTGTGGGCTTGTTAAAGGGATCTCCTGCTCTCTGTGCTGTACACCCTCCTCGATAGCTCAGTTGGTAGAGTGGAGGACTGTAGATGATGGTTGTAGCAGTGATCCTTAGGTCGCTGGTTCAACTCCCGCTCGTGCATGTGCTTTCTCCGGCAGTTCGGTACTGTAACTCAGCCTACGTCAATGAGATCCAATGGCCCTATCTATGCAATGTTTATTTGTTGGTCTTCTTAGTCAAAAAAGACCTCTAGACCAGAGGTAAATTTTCATTTTGAAGGTGTGTTTTGTGACTTTTGAGAAGACTTTTGGCATTTGAGATGAAGTGAGCCAACACAAAGGTACAGTGATTTTCCCTAACCCTGCTNTTTCCTTATTTTTTGTGGGCTTGTTAAAGGGATCTCCTGCTCTCTGTGCTGTACACCCTCCTCGATAGCTCAGTTGGTAGAGTGGAGGACTGTAGATGATGGTTGTAGCAGTGATCCTTAGGTCGCTGGTTCAACTCCCGCTCGTGCATGTGCTTTCTCCGGCAGTTCGGTACTGTAACTCAGCCTACGTCAATGAGATCCAATGGCCCTATCTATGCAATGTTTATTTGTTGGTCTTCTTAGTCAAAAAAGACCTCTAGACCAGAGGTAAATTTTCATTTTGAAGGTGTGTTTTGTGACTTTTGAGAAGACTTTTGGCATTTGAGATGAAGTGAGCCAACACAAAGGTACAGTGATTTTCCCTAACCCTGCTGGTTTCCTTATTTTTTGTGGGCTTGTTTAAGGGATCTCCTGCTCTCTGTGCTGAACACCCTCCTCGATAGCTCAGTTGGTAGAGTGGAGGACTGTAGATGATGGTTGTAGCAGTGATCCTTAGGTCGCTGGTTCAACTCCCGCTCGTGCATGTGCTTTCTCCAGCAGTTCGGTACTGTAACTCAGCCTACGTCAATGAGATCCAATGGCCCTATCTATGCAATGTTTATTTGTTGGTCTTCTTAGTCAAAAAAGACCTCTAGACCAGAGGTAAATTTTCATTTTGAAGGTGTGTTTTGTGACTTTTGAGAAGACTTTTGGCATTTGAGATGAAGTGAGCCAACACAAAGGTACAGTGATTTTCCCT